>WJFB01001776.1:0-26266 GCA_009870185.1 Pygmarrhopalites habei
AAAAAGATCATGTGACTTTTCCATCCATATTTTATTCCTTGCATATATGAATTCATATACCCCTTGACTGAAGCCCTTAAGTTATGCATGAGTCATACTACCACAAAGAAGGGACAAGCAGGTGTCCACTACGACGATTTGCAATTTTTTGTTGTGATTGGGTTTGCTTTATGAAATCGACACATATTTTCTTGTGCGTGGTTTTCCTCTGAAAAGGATTAGCGGGAGAGCCTTGTTCGTGTTCGAGAAAAACAATTGTGAACCTGGCTTAAGAAAATGAAAAGTGAGTAGAGCAATGGCAAAAAAAACAAATGAAATTATTAAGAGAGCACATTTCTTTTATTCGTAAAAAAATTCAATTTAAATTGTAGCTCCTGGTCGACAGTTGTTCTGTGTACAAAAATTTTATGTTATAATTATATAATTTTCATAAATATCTCATAATATCTAGTCACTACTTAAACATAGCACACTCAAATTTTTATGTAAAATATTATTTATATTTACGTACTTTATATATAAATATGTAAAACTTCCCAATTCTTTTGTCGTGACGTGTCATGAGGACCTCATGAAATTTCATTTATTTTCTTCCTTTTGAATAAAACAGAGTTGTAGTTACCTTCATTGCAAAAATTCCAGGACTCTTTTTTTTTGACAATGAGACCTTTATACCTTATAATAAATAATTATAGTCTGAACTATTTTTTTTTCAGAAAAATACAAAGAGACAACTTTCTGGAACTCTTTCATTTGTTCGACCTTGTTTTTTTATTTGTTTTTTTTCAGCTACTCTATATTTAAGCTTGCCTTCCCTCCCCCAAAGAAAATTATTATGCAAATGAAAAATTGTATTACATTATACATACGATCGAGTATGTAGTTTCAAAAATTTTTTGACAAAGAAATTTGAAATAGGAACACTACAACATTAATATATTAAATTAACTTGTAAAAAAATCAAAATTCTGTCAAACCTTAAATCACTTTTTATTTCTCAAGTAAGCCATGCGAGTGTGAAAAACTATAATACCTAAATTATGATAACCTTCAAAAAGTATCCCGAACCCAATTTCCATTCTACCAAAAAAAAATAAATAGTTTAAGTACTTTACTCCCTAAATTGTACAGTGGGGGGGGGGGGATACAAAACCTTGGTTCAATCTTCAATTTACTCCTCACAATTTAAATATCAAAAGAAGGATCTTTGTAGGGGGAAAATAAGTCGTGTATCATAATTACAGACTACACATACACACACAAGCACCTGGAGACTACACACGCACAAATATGCGTAAATTTTTTTCCCATGTAGAAAAAAATCGGCATTTTCTTTTAATGAGAAAAATCAGCTCATTTGTTTTTACACGCTGTAGCTTCATAATATAATCACACACACACACACCTCCTAACATTTATGTAATATAGAGGAGGAGAGAGAGATACACATTTAAAATCTACATAAACTACCTTCGTTCTTATACACATGTGATCACATGCAGCTTTGGTAAGCAAAAGCACCCTTTTTCTTACTCTGTGAAATTGCTTTGGGTTGGACTATTTCGCCCGAATTATCCCTTTACATACACCTGTCATTAGTCTAATTCTTTTCTCTTGGTTGTGACAATTTTGTTAAAGTACTATTTTGAGCTACATTGAGCACTATTTGGAATTAATGAATTTTTTTTACTAAATTAAAATCATATGTCTTTTCCCCCCTCAACCTAGTAAACTTTGTGGCTACAAATTTTTGACGGGTTTCAGTTAAGTAAATAAATAATACGTACACCATCCACCGTCCGTCCCACAACAAATCACAAGTAAGTAATAAAAATTATCTAACAAAATTAAAAATCCCTACATTAATCAACAAATTAGTACAAAAAATTACGAGACAACAGCGGCTTTTTACTCAAGCCAATAACAATAATGAAAATAATGGGTGTCATTTTGTAAATCAGATTTTAACCCTCGTCTATTAATATGTACAGTACAAAAAATGGAATGTGAATTACAATTTAACCTCTCACCTTCGTCTAGCACCAAATTTTACTCCATAATAGTAATGGCGAAAATAAAATCTACGATAACCCCTGTCCCTGCAAAAACCTTTTGAAAAATAAAGATGTAATAAAAATCCTTGCAGAATTTTGTAAATCAGACTAACAACTTTTTTCTTAAAATAATTGAACTACAAAAGTACAAAAGTTGAGATACACGTATCTCTATTACGTGTAATAGAGACGCTTGTGTTTGTGCGTAATATAAAAGCCCACTCGATTGTCGCTAACTCATTTAGTAGTGAGGGATTGTGCGGTCAAACAAACAAAAAATAAATTGTATATAATGGTAAATGGTGGCAAAAATATTTGGCAGGTATATATAGATTGTATATATATAAAATGCTCAGCATTAAAATAAATAAAAACAACAAATTCATTGAAATGATCTCTCTCTCTTTCTCTCTCTTATAATCTCTGTGTGATTGGCTCGTCCTTATTTTCACCCGTCAATTGACAAATGGTCCCAACATTTTTGTGTTGACTGACAAATGACAAGCCACTCTACAGACACTGAGAAATTACAGGTTGAGCTTCGTCCATTCTCTCTCCACACACAGGCACACATAGACACACAAACACGCAGAGTCAACCAAGAGAAAGAGAGACAGAGAGAGACATTCTGAATGACAATTTAAAGTTCACAGTTACCAATGTTGACTAAATCTGTAGTAGGGACTGGGACTGTGATGAAAAGTGTGTTTCATTTGAAGTTTCTTCAGTTCAGAACGTTTGAGAGCAAACCAGAGAGTGGCTGTGGCCGAGATGACAAGGATGATACCAAGAAAAACCAGGGCCAGGATAACTGTTCCGGGTGAAATGCATACATTATTCCCTGTCGCATTGTTGGTAGGAGAGGAGGAGGAGGACTGTCCTTGTCCTTGCGGAATTTGATTGTTGGTCGAGGAGGAGGTGGTCGTCCAGATCGATTGCGGTCCATTTCCATTATTATTGAGACTACCTGATGTGTAGAAGAGTTGTTGTGAGTCACTGAATTGTCGACTTGTTGAGGCTGAAGACGCTGAGGCTGAAGACGATGAGGAGGACGACGAGGATGATGAAGAGTCGGACGTTGGAAGAGCTCCACCAGATTGATGTCTCTCGTAATGGTGCCCACCTGCCATCAACACACCATTCAACAATCTTTAACAATTCAATCCTGTTATTCCCCACATATATTATCATACACATACACTGTACTTTATACTATGAACCGACCAGAATCTACACACACAACTATACTCTTCTCATTGGATCAATCCAATACCCAAGAAGAATCTCTCCAAATAACCAAAATGCAATAATGAGCAAGCAAACCACACACTACAACAATCAACAACGACAGAAGAGGAGACGACAGAATGAAAACCACCATTTGCTATCTCCCCCTCTTCTTCCTTTATACTCTCCAAAGCCAATCAACTATAAAGAAAAGAAATCTTTTGTCACCCTCTCCTCTCTTTCTCTACACACACATTTCATATTACATAAGCAATGTAACAATTATATTCCTTTTATTGTCCTCACAATTGACACTAGTCCACTACAAACTTTGTTCAAAAGGATCAACTTCATCCTTCTCTCCTGCAATTCCATTGCAGCACACAAAATTTTCTTTTATCCTCTCAAAGAATCCTAGTCAATATAAAATGTACATTTAACTGACTGTAGGACATTGCTGAGAATCACTCCTATTTAAATTTACATCATCATCATCTGACTTTGAGTCAAGTCATCAGTGTGCAGAATGCACAAACTAAATTCCCTCTCTCTCAATCCTGTTGAATGAACGGGTCACCCGTGTACATCTTTTTTCTATTGGACATCCACATTCATTCTCGAGACTCATAATTGTGAACCATGCTAATTTGAATGATTGTATAAAGTCATAAAAAAGAATTTTCTTTCAAACATCTTCATGGTTGTAGGATGTAGCATTTTAAAAAAAACTTTTAATGTGTGTGTGTGTGTGTGTGTAAAGTGTGCACTATATAAATGTAAATACACACCTTTTTTGCCATGCCATGTCCATCACGAACAATCCTTGTGCTTCCGACTCTCCTCAAATTACAAAATTTTTGCCGACAACAAGGAAGACGACAAAAAAATGTCACTTCAACCACACGTCATGTGACAGTAAAATCTACTCTCTCTCTGTTTACACGATACAAAAACAGAAACACGCGAAAGCAGGACATGAAAGCCTGTGTATGTGTATGTGTTTACTACCGTTTCAGGAATATCAAAAAAGAATCGACAGGGACATGACAATTAGTACTGAAAAGTGCGGAAACAATAGAGGTGACCGTTTACATATTTCTCTTCTTTTTTTACTGCTTTCTGGATGAAGAGGAGGAGAGAGAGAGCATCTGGCATGTAGGATGAGTTTGAAAACATTTTTTTGTTTTTATCTTAATTTTCTGGCATGACAATGACACTGACAATATAATTTTCCTTTTTGGTGGGGGAGGAGGAGAGAGGGGGATTAGGAAAGTGAAGGAGGGGGTGGACGAAAAAACAATGAATAACAGTCTCGACCTGTGACTGTGTGTGTGTGTGTGTGTGTGAGTGGAAGAGGACAGAGATTTGAGGAAGGAAGATAAAAGGACGAGCAAAGTGAGGACAAGATAAAGAGGCAAAATTACTATGCACAATTGCATAAATAATACTTTGGCATCCCTAAATGCACTCTCCACCATTGTTACATCACATGGGCACATCCACACACACACAGTCTGACTCTGCAAATCATCCCATTTAAACCCAAGAAAAGAGAGAGACCAGTAGTCATAGGTTAAGTAGGAGTGCAACTATTATGATTACGCACTCAACAAATACCCACCGTTCTCTCTCTCTACCAGGGAAGAGCAGAGAGTGGCAGGGACGGAAGAGGGAAATAAAGACGATCTTTGGAGACACACACACACACGGACACGAAGAGCGAGATGAAGGAGATCACAGCATGAGGTTTACAGGACAAAAGGTTCTCACAAACACACACACACGTACGTACGTAAAATTTTCGAGACTTCTCTCTCTCTCTCACCTGTCCTCCTCCTCTTCACTCACACAACTAGCTGTTCTTGTTGCTGCCTGGTTAGCATACAGCACACAATGTGTATGTGTGTATATATACATTTCATTGGCCATGGCCAACTGAATTAAATTTTACTACTTAAAATTCAAAAGGGCAATGACCTCTTTCCACACACACACAAACACTATCTAGTCACACAAAGCCACATGTGTTCTTCTGAGGTTCCACATTTTTGGACCCTTTTCGCAATTTTTCTCTCCTTTTTTACCTTGACAAAACCTATTCCTCCCCCTCTCCCTTTCTGTCTGTACGCACTCAAACATTTTCCTTTTTTGTAATTCTACTTCCTTGCTCAATAAAGAGAACGCACATAATATTTTAGCGGATTTCGGAGAATTGTAGTTTGAACCAAACTTAAACTCCACATGCTCCTCTCTTTCTGTACTTTTGTCACTTTCTCAGTCGAATGAGAAAGATTTTATCAGCTGACAACTATCTGGTGGTTGTGTTGTCAAAAAACTAAAACGTTTTATCTGTATGATGATGAGGAGGTCTGAGAAGTGAAAATGCATCATTTAAATATGTCGATTGCGTAAACAGTTTTGTTTTTTTCCAATAAAAAACAGAAATAAAACGAAATGAACGTCGAGACTATGAGTACAGTTGGAATTTGGAAAAAATACCATGTTTAATATTGCTAGACAAGGCATTGCTCCACATCAGGCATACATACCTATATATATTATATATATTTAGGATTGTGGAAGTGAAATTCTTGTCCTTTTAGTGCGGATTTGAAATTTTCTACAGAAATTTTTTTTCTCGGAAAAATGAAACAAGCAGAAATGCAAGGAAGCTGTGAGTGTGAGTGTGTGTGTAAAAAACAAGGCATTCACACACACACACACACGCTGTAGGAGGAAGAAGGAGGGGTGGGTAGAGTGAAAAGAGGAAAACGAGATTCTGTTTAAATTTGCCCATAGCTTATTTAGTACATTACGAACAATTTGACGCAGTTGGAAACCAAGTACAACTGTTTTCCTCAAGAATGTACAATAATAAACACTTTGGGAAATAAGGATAATATGAAGTTTAGTTTGGCTGAATCGACAAAAAGTTGCATCTCATCAAGATGAGGGAGAATCCTCAACAGACGGCTGAGTAAACAAATGATGACGAATGGCGGAGGGAAGAGGAGCCAAGGTGGGAACACAGACACACACACACACACACACAGACACACACACACGCAGGGGAGAGAAATAAAAGTAATTTTACAGTTCTTTTTGCTTTTCCTCTTTTTGCATAATATCCCTCCTCCTCGCTCACTCAGGGTTTGCCATTTCGTTGTGTGGTGTAAAGAAAGACAGATTTTTTGGGATGGCAAAGTCAAGGAGATGCAATTCTCAATTCAAAAAAGCTTTTCTCTCTTCTGGTTCTAACTGAGAGCATTTAAGATCATCAAATTACACTGCTAATCTTAGTACTTTTTAATACTCTCTTCTCTCTGTCATGTGACAGAAATACATAATAGCCAAGTCAAGAGAATTTTTTTTGAAATGTTTCACTTGTCCCATAACTCCTCATGTAAAGCTACACTTGCGTTACTCTGTCTGAGGGTGGAAGTCCACACAAGACAAGCACACAACGTTATGTAAGACTGGGAAAATTATCACACACCATCTTTCTTATCCCTGTGTGTCTGCTTACAATGTAGAGGCGATGGAGGGGATGATATACAAAAATAACAGTTGTACGCAAAAATCTCAACAATGTGAAGCTTCATTTGCATCCCAAACTATTTCCATCCCTTTCTTTTGTGCAGTCAAACCTTGCAAGTGTCTGGATATTACAGCCACTTTCTACGGGATTGTCAACAATGGATTTTTAAAAATCAATTTTCATTATAAAATACTTTGCATGACAATAGAAAGTTTTATTTTAACTAATTTGACCATTTATGCACAAAATGACACAAATTCACCGTTCTGTCACTATTTAAATCTGTTTGACTTTAAGTACCCCTTTTCTGCTGGTACAGTTTAAGATGGAAATGTTTTTAAAAACCAAAGATTGAAAGTTACAACAAAAATGATGTCCTTTATCTTTCACCCTTGACATTCAAAACTTGAATCAAAGTGGAGTAAAATGACTAAAAAATTATGTTTTGATTTATGAAGAGATCAAATTAAATAAAAAATGTCTATGACAGTTGTCTATTAAAACCTTGTTTTATTGCAGTTTTAATCAAATTTCTCGAGATTTAGTGATTAAAATCTGAATTTGATGTCCGTCTCTCTCAATTGTGTGACTACAAGGTTTTACTGTATTTGTATTACGAAGAGGATGACATAACCAAAGTAAAATGAACTTGTGGGTTCGTACACACAGAGAGAAATAAATAAATAAATAATATAATATACTCCCTGCTTGTACATACATGTAATATACAGGCAGTATGTGTGCATTTCCTACTTCCCTGAGAATCTCGCCAGAGATTTGCATCCTCATCTTGTCATTTGGAGAGAGTCTAATACAAATTTATTGTCCGGCCCTACCGCATTCTCATTCTCAGTCATTTACGGTACACCAGCTAAAGAGGAGAGTGAAAAGATGATGGCACACACTACACACACACACACACTGTGTGTATTAAATTTTTCAGAATTATAAAAGTAAGTATAGTAGCAAAAGTTACGCCTCTTCCCTCCATATGAAAATTAAAGGTAATTCTGTTCAATATGTGTCTCCTCCTCTTCAAAATTATTCGTTGGTTGGATAGAGATAGTAAATCTTTTATAAATATTGAGTGTTTACAATTTTCTCATAAATTCTACTCTCTTGGAGGTGGGCTTCCTTTTTATTATTTGGACATTCATGGGGAAACTACTCGAAATGAAAATGACGAGACACTACACACACACACAAAAGTTGACCTGGTTGGTCTTTGGTTCTTGAAAGCGGAAGCAGAAGGCTAATTGTATGTACAACAATTATTCTGGACGGTCGTGCCACAACGGGAATTCACAAATGTATACAGAATTCTCTAATAGAATAATCACGACACTTGGCCCTCCTCCTTTGATTCATTAATTTGCTATTAAGGTACATAATTAGGGAGATGCGGGTAAGGAGCTTCACAACTTTGTACAATAATTGGAGATTGTAAAAGTTAATGAGAACGTGTGTAGTACGGTTTGCAATTTTGAGATGATGGAAAGAAAAGAATACTTTTATTCTAAAATGTGAATACCAGTGTCCTCAAGTTCCGGAGCTAACACCTCCACAGAGTTCACAATGTCCGATGTCTCCATGAGGACCTCGGAAATTCGGCCGTATTTCTCTCTCCACGTCCCAAAATGATTCCTCCCACTGTCACACGATTCCTAGGAATACAAAATTATGATAATTATTGGAGTTTCTCAAAATATTTTGTGAGTAATTAAAAAATTCAGATAAATGTTCCTACCTGTGGACAAGGACCTTGACAGTAAGCCACGGAACATTTGACATGGAGATGATCTCTCTCTGGGAATTTGAAGGCAGCGAATGTGGCGAAATGTAGAGTCGACAGTCGGTTTCGAGTTTCAACTGGGAGTCGTCGACGTCGAAAGTTAGGAACCAATGCTATTAAATAAATAAATCAAAAAAATGAAAACAAGATTTTCTTATTAAGTCAATTATCCTGTCATTTGAATTATTACCCTTGTCGACGGAACATCCGGCAGAGTCCAGGATTTGCTGAACTCTGTACCCGTCTTGACCTGAACGTGAACCATCATGGGCAGTGCAGTTAACTATACGAGCGTCGTAACCACCTGAAATCAAATTACATCACATTTTTTGAGTTAGAAAATATTTGCTTATGAAGGAAGGAAATTTAATTGCACACCAGAAAACATTTCAAAAAGGTGGTGTAAATAACAGTTTTCATTTGTCTTTAAATTGATTTCGATTTAATAAATCTTATAGCAAACTTTTCAAATATCTTCATAACGTAGCATTTTTATAATAGCCTGCAAATGTACTTCGATTTAACTTTTGAGATATTCTACAACATTTTTAGGCAACTTCTTACTGTCAGTCAATAAATTCCTGTCACTTCCGGAAAATATGACTTTGATTTAGTAAATGATCTCTGTAAAAACAAATTGTATTAAAAAATATTGTTTCTCTACGCTAATGAATTTTGTTAGTAGAGATAGCATATGGAATTCCCTTATAGGGAAATCGACCCTTCTGGGTCGATTGCCACCCTGGTCGTCAGGAAATCATTTTCCATTTCTTAACGTGGTTGCAAAGGACGGATAAACGCGTCCATTGTAGCGAAGAGGTCTCCATCAGATTAATAATAGGAATAATATTCCAATTCATTCAATCTGTGCTCCATATTATGGAGGACTGGCAATAAAGAATTAAGCAGTAAATAACTATTCAATATTTTCATTTAGCCTAACAATGGTAGAGTGGTTCATTTTCTAAAGCTTTTGATTGGACAAATCATAGCCACACAACATGAGAATACACGTTACAAATAGATTTTTTTGAAAAATTGCTCCTCATTTACATTGTAGTTACAACTTAATTTGTTTCTTTAAAATTGCAATAATCACAAAATCAAACTATTCTCAAGACTACACATTTTACAGACATTTTCTAGTTGTTTTTGTATCCACACGTCAAAAAGAATTGCAGTGAATTTTTGTTTTGCCTACTTTCTTTACTTTTACTATTATAAAAGTTGGTCAGGAAAAATCAAACATCTGTTTCATGTAGACCGTAATTATTTACTTTGAGGAGCCAAATAACTTTGCATTATTTCACAAATCAAATAAAAAAATTAGGAAGTTGTCTTCTCCTGATATTTCAGGTTTCATGTCTAATGACAAGTTTAAACTTTCTCTCATTGTGGGAAAAATTTGTATAAATTAGCGAATGACTATAATTCAGTAGTTTAGCAGTAGTTCAACAGCTCACAGTGTTTTACTTACAAAATCAGCATTTTGAATCAGAGTTTGTTTTTTAAAAAATAAATAAGTGATTCCAATCACAAAATAGATCGTCTGGAACTTTCAGACTGGAAGCCACAGAATTGATCAACAAGTTTAAAAGTTTCGCTAAAACTAGGTTTTTAAATAAAAACCCAGTCACGATAATTAATTTTCAACTGAATAAAGAATCTGGCCTTATAATATTCATGTAGCTTGTATAAAATATTTTGTACAAACTATTCATTAATTAAGCTTGGGTTTTTTTCAATTTTTATATCAAAATCTCAATCCAGTTGTTTGAAAAAAAACAGTTCGGCAGTAAGCGCATGGAATGTGTGTGCCTTCACTTCTGAGTCTATATACTATTTCTGTCTAAATTTAATCAAAGAATTGATTTTCATCACATTTGATCTTTAAAACTTGTTCATGTCCTATATTTAAATGTATTTTACACATTTTTTCCAAATTTAAGCTTAAATTTATGTAAAGACTGATTGCTTGAATTTCTACCCTCACTAAAACTAGTTTGTCTACACAATGAAATGTAGCTCTTTTTCTTTCTCAATCAAATTTTAGACATCTGGACATCATCTCAATAAAACTCATTAATTTCCCGTAAAAAATGGGAAACAAAATATCCATAATAATTTTGTCTGAGAATACGCAGAACGTTTCTAGGAATGTTTCGCTGGGGCAAAGAAAATAAAACACTTTAAAATCAAAATTCATGATCAGATTTATTAAATAATTGAAATTTTAATCAACTTACGATTGACTTTAGTGGAAACTACAAGCGTCACTTCTTCCCCCACAGCAATTGGCTGATATTTTTTTGACTTTGGTGTAGGATTGTTCCTGTCAAAGAAATATTTGATTAACAATCCTGATGTTAAATTTCAAAGTATTAATGTCACCCGTATAAAGAATTAAGTATAATATTCAAAATCTAACCCTCCGATGATTTCCATCCAGGCTTCCCCAATTTTAGTCCCGATTTTGGGCAACCCAGACTTGACTCCCGGATCCTTGAGACGCCTTCCCTGGCGAGAATTTCTTGGAGCCTCTTCCGTGTCGCTCAGTCTACATTCATTATTCCAATTTTATAATAATCCACTTTTCCTTCAATTAATAAGTTTTTATTACTCTTACGCTTGTTCCACATCCTCCGCTAAAGGCTTTTGCCTTGCTTCAATACAACTCAAAGACAATTTCTCGTCAATGATTTGTTGTAAATATGCTGAGTACTGAATGTAGACGGTGACATCATGAAGTAAATCTTTCTCCAAATCCTACAAAATCATCACACAAAAATCCATTTAGAAAACATTCAAATTAAAGTTACAAGAAATTGTTAAATTAAATATTGAATTCTAAAAATATTATATAATCTTACGTCATCTAAAGCTCTCATCTGTACTCCACATTGCCCGAGTGGAAGGACAAAGGTTACATTCTCAGATAGCTCCATCCCAACAGTCATAACTCCACATTCAATCTCATCGGGATAACCCAAAGCATAAATTCGACCCCGAAACACATCATGGAATCTTCCCGTTATCGTCATAAACTTTTCATCACATTCCGCTGTAATCGCTGTGGATAGAAATAATTCATTTTAAAAATTAATCTTTAGAAAGGAGATTTGTCCATGAAAAGATTCCCAAATAAATCATCATTTCTCTAATCCCTCCCCCCCTCCTTCTTCATTTTTAATTCTAATCACAATGAAGAAAGCACAATGGATTTGCTCGTGTGTGGAATATAACTGGAATTTAATTCTTAATGTAAAATAAATCCATTTTTAATTACACTAAGAGGAAATTACGGAGCAACTAAATTCCATTTCACAAGTCAAGTACATTTTATAGAGAGAGGGAGAGAGAGATGAAGCTGATTAATGTAAATACAAGTAATAGTACTAATTTCCTGTATTAACTCAATCAGATTTGGATTGTACTAATAATTACAGGTCTCAAGAGGAACTCCCACTTTGTGTATGTATAATATTAATTGTAGGTGTAATTAAATTTTACACTTGGTTGGCCTCCTCGTAATATTTTTTCTCTTTGTTTTTTCAAAAAGAAATGTACATAATAATGCGTAAGGGTAGAATAGACACTCGAGTGAGTATTTTATTGTTATTATGAATTAAGTTGATTGACCTAATTGTGTGTGTGGACTTACAAGAGTATTTTTTAGCATTTGACGTTGGACTGGTGCTGGTGGTGGGGACAGAAGGGGCATTTTGCTTTGTTGTTGTTGTTTCTGTGGTTGTGATGGTTGTAGAGTCTACATCAGGAATTGCTGTTGTTGTTGTTGAGGAGGAGACAGTTGAAGCTTCACCCTCAGTATTAGCGTAATTAGTGGATATGTGTAAATGAGACGCGGAAACCAACTGTTGTTTCAGACTTGAGCTGTAGATTGTGAGTAGCAGGAGCACCTGTAAAATAATCCCAACATTAAATATTAATTACCATCCCCTCACTCCACTCTCCACTCCTCCACTCCTCCACACACACACACACACACACACTCACTCTCTCAAGGAAGCACCATTACACAAAACCAGCTACATAAGTAGTCATTTTCATTCTTTTTCCCCCAGTCCAGTTTTCACAAGCCAAAGCCAATAATAACAGTTAGGGAGACTCAAAAAATTTATGTTTAATGTAAAAGGGAACAAATGAGAGGTTGTTTCATCTTTATGACTCAACTTATTGACTGAGTTTCTTCTTGTCTCGTACATATATCCTCTTTCAATACCTCATAACGTTCAATTAGTCATTCAACAAATATTCTCAGTTAAATTATATTTACCTTAAAATATTTAACATTTTCTTTCAAGAAATTGCTTACTTCAAAATCCTTCCTTCCTGTCGAAGAGAACGTGAATTTCACACGCACAATTTTAAAAAATAATGCTAACCGACTCTGATTAAAACTTTATTAAAACTTGAAATTTAGAAAAACCCCCTTTGACTTTCATTACATTTTTGAATTTTTGTGACCTTATCTTGAAAAACAAAAGGTCAATCACCCCGTGTCTTATCAGTCCATAAAAAACGTGACAATTTTCAACCATGAGAAAAAAGCATGGAGAATTTGGACTGGAGAATAGAAAAACATTTTGTAAAATTGAAAACAACATTGTTGTTGTTATTGCGTAACTTCCAAGTTCCGACTAATAAAAGAGTCGATTTTTCTAGCCTTTCACTGTTTGATGGTAAGATATGGGTGGTCTTCAAAATTACTTTCTGCAGGCTACAAAAAATTCATCTGATTCAAGAATATACGTAGACAAGAACACTATTGGGATTTTTCCTACACACAAAAAAAGTCAACTAGAGAATAAGACACAAAATTTGTACAGAGTCATCCACCGCTATTGCATTCTACTTGTACTCTATGTAGTGTAGAATAAAGTTGGGCTGGGTAACAAACAACACATAACATGTTTAACATTGTTATTTTGTTATGTAAAAATGAACAGACAATGCCTAGAAGGCTGATTATCTCTGCACCCTCTAAAAACTCTTCTTTACTTCTCTACTTCTTCTTCATCCTGAATCAGAGATAGAATGCAAAAAGGGTTTATAAAACTCATGATTAAAAACATTTTTTTTATCCATTTAAAGACACTCCTCAGTTATAAAACCACTGAACGGATCAGCTCTAATTTTGTAATCTGGGTAAACCAACTGTTATTACGACAATGGTTTGATGGCTTAGGAACTAGACACAAAAAGAAGTTTTTAAAAAAAAATTGAGAGACAGAGACACAAAGGAGGGGTACCCTGACCCTGACCTTAGTTAAGAAGTTTATGGCCTTGATGCCTTTGCATGTCTTCATGCTGTCCTGTGGATCCCAACGGATATGATGATGATGATGACTGACTTGTTTTCACATTTAGACCAAATTGTGTCCGTTGAGCTGCTTGAACTTTTCTCTGTTTTTTACCTTCCTCCTCCCACTTGAGGATGATGATGATCCTTCTTAAGAGAGAGAGTTGAGTAAGAATTTATTTCCTTGATTATGTTTATGTCTATCTGTCGTCTTCTGAGGTTGAGCTTGAATTGTGTGTACTTTTTGGAGGAACAATGAAATCCCCACTCTCGTTTTTCTCCCTCTTCTTCTTATTTTCACAAACTTGTTCTTCTTGAGGAGGACAAGTCCTCATCAAACAATCATCCGCTGCTCTGAAATACTCTTCCTCTTCTTGACATGGAGAACGTTCTTTGTGGTCATTTGAATTGGCCACCACACACACACACACACAGTTGACAGTCCCACTGTTTTTTGAGTAGTCTCTCTGTCACCAAACAAACACGACCGAACAATAAAGGGAAACACACACACTCCTTGATTTCCAGTCCGTTCTTTTTGGTAACTGTGAATGAATAAAAGAAAAACAATGTTAAGTTGGTATTAGTCATTTTGGAAATCCATTAGTTTTAACCCTCATACATATCTTTACAACACGACCACTCTCCTACAATTCTTTCAAAAAATTGTGAGTAAATTACTCTGCATATTTTTACGAGTCATCATCCTTCACACAGACACGCTTGTTTTAAAATAAAAATTGCTTAAACGGATGACTTGCCCTCAAGCACAGACACACGCAATGGAAATGAGTACATGATGCACTATACTGCACTTTGAATATTTGATAAAATTGCAGGAGGAGACGAGAGACCAAGTGTTGAGAAAAGTATTCAAAATTCTCACAATTACGACATGAATTTCTCAGGGCATCGCGCTTGTCCTTATGTTGTATGTGCCTCTGTCTTTTTTTAATTTTGAAAAAACGATCACGCTAAATTTTCATTTCAAAAAATCAATTGTTATGAATGTTCAATGAAGTGTTTAGACTGGACAAGGTCTGAGTCTCCCTGACCATTTGTATGTAGAAAGATGCGAGGAAGAGTCATTTTATTGTTGAACGGTGTATTGTGCAGTATGAGAGAATAATTTCTAACGTAGATTTGAATTCATGTAATAATCGTACTTGTATACATGGTCAGTATAAGTCACAGACGTATGCAAAGAGAAAAGCAGATGTTCGTCAAAATTGCTGTGAATAATATTGAAGGGTGATTTCAAAAATTGCAACCTGCTGTTAATACACAGTATGTACACTCTTAACTCAAGTTTAATGGTAGAAAAATATGGTTTTTGAGTAGTCAGACACATTTATAAAACAGCAGTAAGGAAATATTTGACTGCTGGCCGCGTCTCTTGCATAAAACACAAAGATTGTTGTAAAATTGTGTATGTACAACAACAAGTTGGGAGGGAGTCACGCACTCGAGTGACGAGCCAAAGATTCAACAAAGAGAGAAGGAAATTATGTGGAATAGGCAAGGACCCTCCATTAAAATTGTTATTCAATACTACATATTTTTGGGAGGAGGATTGTACAGTATGTAACAACAACCAATTTAATCCTTCTATTGGGTTAACTATAATTATGTCCACTACAGACACCCCTCCAAGTGTGTGTGTGTGTCTAATTGTGCTCATCTTGTCCCGTACTCTGAGAGGAGTGAGATTCCAAGTTCATTAGGTAATCATGATGACTGTAAGACTAGAGTGGGGAGGAGGTGGGCCAATAAAAGTGTTAAATAATGTAAACTACAACCACAGTTTAATCATCAGGATGATGATGAGTCTCACGAGGGAAGTGAGCCAGTGTGAACTGTGAACCACATTAAGTCTGACTCCATTTTGTATGTTAGATACAGACACACACACAACGAGAAATATGAGATGAGGAGGAGTAGACCAGCCCCAGTCATTCTCTCTAGCTCACAAGCCACAAAAGAGACCATTACCAAAAATTGTATGTTAAAAATTTTTCGTTAACTAAATTTTTTCCCTACTCCTCCTCTGTTCACAGTTGTCTTTCTCAACTTTTTTTTGTCCCTTTCCCCTCCTTACCTCATGAACAATATTGTTTTGTTATGGTTCATTTTTTTTGCTGTACACACATTTTTTGGTTTTTGTGTCTCCTCCTGCTCCTTTCCACGTCCTTTTTCTCATTCTGACTCTAATTTTTTCATCTCAAACGCAATCGTCTCAAGGACTACCTTTTCCACCAATTTAAAATTAATACTGTTCACTTTTTGCAATTTACCTCTCTCTCTCTCTCTCTCTCTCTCTCTTGTTGTCTCTTCAAAAGATATCATAAATAAAAAACGGTGGTCCCGTTGGAATGAGGCATCTGGTATTTTTAGTCTATTCACCCCCTTCACACACACACACAGGCAGAGAGCAGAGAGACACACGACACAACTCATCTTTCTCAGATGGAGTAAATAAAGAAAATAATAATAATTGTATTATTTGTGCTAATAAACAGAATAACTTGAAACTCACATCCCGAGCATCATTATCGTCCTCTGAATAGACGAGAGTAGGAGAGGGAGAGAGAAGGAACAAATAACTAATAGTTAATGACTCTACACGTAAATTATATTTGATTTGCACGTACGTATTTACACACACACATGGACATGGAGATGAATGACTGAGAGGAATGAAAAGGAGACGACATGTTGTGACAGGCTTAGTCTTCCTTATATGAGGGATTTTACACTTGTACGTACGGTAATGTGGAAAAATCTAAACAATTACTAGTACTAGTATACACGAGGACTTTTCAATTGAATTCCATGACACAGCACCAAATTTTGATGAACATGTCGATGTACGGATGATACAATGAATGATTCGGAAAAATTGACAAGTATTGACAACTCTCAAGAATTTTTTCGAGTCCGATCCAAAATCCCTTGTACAGCTTTAATCATTAGCGTAATTATGAGAGAGAAAGAGGGGAGTCATTGTACGACCATTGTGGAAGTGTCAAAAAACACATGGATTAAAACATCATTACACAACAACACCTTATCCAAGTTCATCCACATTCACTGGCAAATTTAAAAAATCACATTTCCACACCTTTTTCGCCATAAGCACAGAAGCTTTTGCAACATTCATCAGTTTGACATTTAAAATAATTTATAGAAGCAGTTGAGAATGAGGAAGAAAAATATTTTGCAACTTTCCCAAGTTCAAGGGTAAAGATAGGAGCTAGAATACATGTAGTTCCTAGTGCCAGTGTTTGCAAAATTTCCTTTATATTCCTTGCAATCTTACTCTGTCTCCTTGATTGAAATTCAAAAATAGGAAGACGTACAACTGTACTCAAATGCAGATATTCTCACAGACAGACAAAGTGTTTGTATCACTTTTTCCACTTGAGGAAGTCATGCATCAACTTGGATTCTCTTTCTCAAAATACATGCTATCCTCATGAATAACATGAGGAAAAATTCACATATTATTCGGGATAAGATCAGGGAAAAGAAATAAGATTTGGAATTGATTAGCCAATACCTTATGAAATATTTAATAAAATTAAAAAGGAGTCCCCTTGAAATTTCCCAACTTGAACTTCCTGTTCTAGGATGATCTTCCCGATACGATGGAATCATTTTCGGTTCTCTCTAAAATGGTCGTCGTGAGTCATGACCATGACAAGGAGGAGGTTTAGTCAATTTAGAAATTACATAATATTGAAATTTGGAAACTGAAATCTCAAAAGAAAAAAGATCTCCACTATTTTGATTTTCATCAAAAAAACATGTTCTGTCAGGACATTTCCATGTTGCCCAACCCAAATATTGTTATTGTTTTAGTGAGGGAAGCAATTAAAATTGGGAGTATTATGAAACATGGTTCGTACATATTGAGATCCGAGTGCCCAGATAAATAGACTGGGAGGATAATTTTTCGAGTGAATCCAATTATAATTACCACAATAGAGGTATGAGGATGAGGAACAGTATCATTTGCAGTGCCTATTCAATTCGAAGACTTGAGCTTCTCTCTCAGAAGTTGAGATTGAACTTTTTCTATGTTAATCTTCAAAACTGAAGAAAAACCGAACCTTGGCGTCTTTGGCCTATTACCTAGAGCTTTAGGGTTCGCCTCATTATCTACATTACATATCAGGGCTGACTGTGTGTGTTGGAGAGAGAGAGAGAGAGAGAGAGAGAGATGGGTTTAAGAAAATACGGAAGATGAATGAGGTGCTGAAGTTAAAAAACCGTAACATGAGAGAGAAGACGGTAAAAAGTGGTCACATCATATAAAGATGTATCGTGACTTCACTGACTTATCAAAACTCATGACGTCCCCTCTTCTCTTTTCTCTCCTCTCACCTCTCCTTTGACTGCATTTTCTACCAGAAAAATGATCTCTATGAAAATATATTACATATATCTCATAATATATGATGAAAAGGATGAAACCTTTTGCCCTGATATTTGTCAAGAAGAAGAGATTTCCAAAGCGGCTCTTGAATCTCTTGGAAGGAGAAAAGAAGAAGATTTTTGTCTTTTACCAAAATATACATTATGCAGCTGTGGAACGGGACTCCTTTCTTTTTTGAATTTGTAATGGTAAACTTTGCTGACCTTTTATCATATCTTTTCTCTTCTCCGTCTCAAGGGAAAAAAAAGAAAAATGTGTTTAAAAGTCATGATGTGATGTATGACATGACACTCTCCGGGTACTGAGTGCTTGTAATAAGTTGTTTCAACAATATACACCTTTATGTAATCGTCCTCAGAATTTCTTAACACTTACAGAGTAAGTATAGCACAACAAAAAGAGCGTATTGAATTAAAGTCTAATCCCAGTACAATATCACACACACACACACACACACACACACACACACACACACACACATGGAACAGCTCATTTCAATTTCATTGCTTCTCATCTTTCCCTATTCCACTCTACTCCGACCAAAATATTTACGTCAAAGAATGGTAAACAAGTTAAAGGGAATTTGTGTGCTGTTACTATACACACATACATTTAACCACTCCACACACACAGACACACACAAGTTCAAAAGAGCTTAGAGATAGTCGACAATGGCTGGGGGAACAGTTAGACTAAAATCTTTATATATTTTATCACAAAGATAATGAAATTGATGAACGGGTTAGACCATCATATGAGCATGTGTATAAAATTTGTAGTTTTACATACAATCTTACAAAAGTTTTAACGCACACTGCTCAAAAACAATGAGGGGAATGGCTAAGGAAATGAAATGGTTTGGTCCGTGTGTGAATTACGGATTCGCATATCTGTAGATATCGTAACAAGTTTTCCTCAATTCTTTTCCCTGAATTTATTCATGAGAGGATCAGGGAGAACGATGAAATAAATCAATACTAATAATGGACAACATTTTCTCTCTGTGTATTGCATGTGTCTGGGAAATTGGACAATACACTACCTTTACTGTGAATGTTTTTTTTGTCGAGTAAATAAAAACTCCGAATGTTCTCTTTGACAGGCATAGTTTCGTCTACCAAAATCTAACAAATTACTCATATTGATATATTGAATGTGTTAATTTTTTTAAGGAAAAACAAGAAAATCCCATTATCAGTAAATTCGTAGATCAGTAGTTGAGGGTGTGTGTGGAAAAAAATTAAATTCCCATTCCGTGTCAAAGTTATGCTTGCTGAAGCAAGGAAAAAATAACAGGAAGTAGAAAGGAAGAGCTCCCTGTGGTCATTCCATTAATTTATATATATAGAATCTGATTGTAGTCATTGTGGCATACAAAATGTGGATCACAACTACGCTGGACTCTGTGCAGAAAACAGCGAGACAAATCTAGCATTACTTTATAATGCGAAAAATACTGATTTATCGTTGTTGAACCCTCCTCCTCATCCGCCTCCTCCTCTTCCAATGATCAGTTCATCTTGTAAAATTTGCAAAAACAGTAATTAACAACAGAGTGTACATTGATTATTATAGAAAAAAGAGTTTAGTGTGAATGGGATGGAATTGGAAGTGGGCAAGGTAATGACTTGTTTTAGTAAGCCATTAAGGACCTTCACCTCTACCTTTATTTATTATCTTCTAATTTTCAATTGCAATCTCTTAACTCCCTCGTCTCGTTACTGTACTACAAACCTTGGCATTGAGGAGTATACCAGCAGACAGCAGACACACACACATTGCATATGGTACAAGGAACCCAGTCCCGTTTCCAAACACTATCAACTAAACTATGCATGACTGCTGCACTCCAACTCTCCCAACAATACAATGAGTGTACAATACCTACAACAGAGAAACAGAGGTTGAGTGATGGGTGCAGGGCATCCCTTCGTCTCCTCCTGTGCTAGTCTATTGATGTGTGTGTGTGATGTGTCAAAATCCACACACTCAATTTCGTTGGAATGGAAATGTGAATTTAAGTGGACTATACAAATGCAAATATTATGACTATTCAATTTTAATAAAGGAATGGAAGACTGGACTGACGGCTATTACACTCTTAATCCATGGATTTAACAGCTCAGTCAGGGAGGGAGTACTCCTACCTAGTATCCTTCCAACTCTCTCTCTGGTGTACATAGTAAAGTTACGCAGGGAGCGAGGATAATGGTTAATTAACTGACTACATGATGTGCATTTAATTAGACGAACGGTAAGGCATCTCTCGAGTTACCTTCCCTGATTTACATTCATCCCAGTTACGCACGTAGAGAGCTACCACGTATACCTGTATAAAGTGTAGTGGGTATGTATTTATGATGTGTTCCTTCTCAGTTGAAAAAAATCCACATTTTTTTTCTCCCGTGTGTATTGTGTGGGCTGTCCTCACTGTGTATGTGTGTGCACTTGGGAAGAACTCAGCTCAGTCAATTGACGGGTGATGAGTGAGAGATAAATAATATCAAGTGCGAACTGGCTATTCTGTGTGTGTGTGTTTTACTCTTTCCTCTGACGATGCTCCATACTCACGCAAAGTCATTCTCTGATCGTCGTCGGTGTGGCTTTAATTGTCAATTTTTATTCGACTTGCCTGGGGAGGAGACTTGCCAGTGAAAAAAATGCCACATTTATTTTCTTACATAATTACAGTACACACACACACCCATCACTGTAGTGCAAACGTATCTCTAGTATAGCTACTGTCATAACCGTCATTTGATTAAAATGACGTGACAGTTTCCTCCGGTCTCTCTCATTGAACAATTCAGAGGCTAAAGCTTTTGTATGTGTACTGTAGTATATACGTGTGTGTGTCTGAAGCGTTTTGTACAAAATGAGGATTCAATGTTAAAACAATGCACGGAATGCTGCTTACTAATGCATACTAGTCCACACACACATAAAGTCATCAAAGAATCTTTGTCTTGTCTACAACAACAATACACTCAATTTCCTTTTTCCTCACCTGCAATTAACCACTACAAGACAATCTTTCTCCCCCCTTCTCGAACATCACAATGGATATTTGTTTTCCTAAATCCCTTCTTCTATGAATATTAAATATGAATTAATATATAGAGCAAAACTTTAAATGGGAGGAAGAGCGACATAGAAAAAAATCATTTCATTGATCGTAACTTACGTAATTGGATATGTATTATGTAATCATACCTCCACATTGTAAAAAAAATGGACCGACAATAAAAACAACTGGATTTACATGCAAATGGTACAAGTTTGAATTGACTACAGTGTGTGAGGACAAACAATGAATGAACAACTTTAAAAATTTAATCCTGACACACACATACACACACAAAGAGTCAGGGTAAAAAAGGGACACTAACTGTGGTCTGAAGCCCGACATGCTTAAATTTTTCTCGAAAAAAAATAAACCAAACAATAATTCTCAAAACGACTTTGAAAATCTTGAAATCGTAACGGAGGATTTGTTTCATTTGCAGTATTTTTCCCCTTCAACGCTGTACATCCCCCTCGTGTATGTGTATGCATGTAGTGAAGCAACAGGTATCACACACACACACAGGAACTACAGTGCACATTTCAGACGGTGTAATTCCCACTAAGAACTATTATACATTATCCCTCCCTCTCATTCTCTTTATTGATGCACAAGATTAGGATAAAATTGGTTCTTTGAACTTAAAATAGTGGAGAACTTTCTTCAAAATGAATGTCATGCACCCTGTCAACTGTCTTGTATAAACTAGTGTATAATTTTTAAAATTATTTTTAAAATAGTTACCTTTAAATAGTAATCCAAATTTTTTTGATTAAAAAAATCCAACGGGTGGGTTCACAAGGGATCAAAATCCAATGGAACACAAAAACGATACACCTTGTCACTGATTAATAGAAGTAAATCCGTGGTAAATACAATGTCCTCCGTCCTTTTTTACCTTTGGCAGAGATAGGGTAGGAAAAAGTAGTCTCAACAAACGACACGGAGGGTAAAATACGTGGATAATATAATATGGTACACACGGACGGATCTCTCTCTCCTTTCAGACAGGCTAGGAATCGTCCAAATGCAGAATGAAGTGTTCGGCTTGATGGCAGTAGAAGTTATGAACGTGAACTTCAACTTGTGAGTATAAAAACTCCGTTACCTCTATCTCTCTCTCCCCTATCCTTCATCAAAGCCCCAGTACTCATTCCCTGTGTACAACAGTTGAGAAACACACACAGAATTTCTTACGCATTGACTCCTTCTCCTCATAGGTAACATGATACACAAACACGGTGTGTGTGTGTGTTTGTTCAACAAGTATGTACACATTTTGCTCCACGCTGCTTCCCTTTTTTTGCAAGGCTCTCCCCCAACACAGGTACTTACAGTAATTTACTCTACCTATATATACCATTCATTCTGAAGACACTGGTATAGTACCACACTACCACACGGCCTGTAATAAGTAAGGCATTGATTTTTAAAAGATGTTTAGACTCGTATCTACATCTATATCTACGAGAGGAAGAGGGAGAAACACAAAGTACATATACAATAATAATAGAACAAGTTGTAGTTCAGACAAGCTGATTTGTGTCTTGTGTCTTGTGCCTTGTGCCATAATGTTACATAATTATCATTGCACGAATTCTATCATTATGAAGTTCTCTCTCCTGCAAATCTGCCAAGACAACAAGGGAGAACAGAGTGTGGTTACAGTCTGAAAACATGATGTAGAGTGTGTGTGGAGACACAGGGATCATACTGAGTTGATGACTTAGATTGACTAAGCCGAGACGAGTCAGAGACGAGGAAGATAGAAAGAAAAAGAGGGCCAGGAATATTTTGTACTTCACAGGAAGAAAGACAACTTACCATCATATATCGTTGGTGTTGCTGTAGTTGCCATGTTGTTGTTACAGCTTATTGCCATTTCGGGCGGCGGCTGTGTTATTGTTGTTGGTTTCTCCCTGTTGTTGTTCCTGCTGCTCTGAGGAACTGAGCGATGAGTGTCCATGTATGTCTGCTGTAAAATCTGTCTGAAACATTCAAAGACCTGTAAAAACACACATACACACGACATATAGTGTAGTTAGTCATTAGATACACACATGTGTAGTGTAGTGTGTATGTGTGTGTGAGGCAGATAGAAAACGTGCGTATGTTTTATGATTATTATTATGGAGGCTTACCAAGGTTCTTACCTGCAATCAGCCGGAGATGGGAAGAGACACAGAGGGAGAGAAACTATGGGATAATGTAAATGTGTTCGACACTCGACCGTTCCGTTAACTCTGTACCACAGACTAGCAGGATACAAGGTTTCCCATAAGATGAAACCTCCTTAATTACACTATAATATTGGTTCTAATACTCTCTCTCATCCTAATCCCTCCTTGTACCATATTACATATTGACTCTTTACTGCATCGTCGTGGCTGGGACACACACACACACACTAGAGAGGAGAGACACAGGGAGAGACATGGACTTGAGTTTAACATCAACCAATAGTCATTTCCACATTCTGAGCAAAAAGGGATAAGAGATGGAGAATTGGAAAAACAAATTCATGATTGGGATTGGGATTTATAAGGAAACCCCATCATCATTCATTCCATTTCTCAAAGGAATAGAAACTACAAAAACCAATAGTGCACAGGATGTTTCGTACTACATTCCATCCAAATTACAATGTATATGTTGTAGCCTGGATCAAAAAAGTTTCTTACTTTTTCTCAAAGGGACGTTACACATTCCAAATCCAGGACGACAATGTGTAACATCAGATCTGTATTCTGATTACTTTGGAATACCTGACAGTTTTCCACGTCATAAACACATACATTCATCCACAGTCCACACGGGGTGAAAGAGACAGAGAGGAAAGTTTATTCTTCACAAAAAATGAAAAGAGTTCTCTTTTGAATTGAGTCAAGAATTATAAAATGGAGAAACAGATCACACACACACGCTTACTAGTAAGTAGTATACATTATTGTTTGTTTCTAGGTAAATTGATACCCTCCACACTGAGATAACATCAATGTCAGTTGAAAATATATATAATAATAATTGTAACAAAGACAACAAAAGGAAGCTCACCTCCCTCATCCTTCCTTCCTCGCCTAGTTTCTATACTCCTCCACAGACAATTATTCAACTCACCAACAAAACTACTATTTAGTAAGTATGTTGTAATGTTCCGTGGTAAAGTAAATGGTAGCAAAAAGCCTTGTTGGCCGTACACTTGGAAATTTTTAGTTTTGACTTTTGGATTATATTTACGCAAGAGACGTACATTGTCATTATGACTATTTTATTCCTCCATCTCTCCCGTGCTCACACTCAAAGTCATCATAATGTAATATAAAAATGTGGCACACATTACATAAATGACAGCAAGGGGAAAAAAAGATTACAGAATAAAAGCAAGTAAGTGAGCTAATTTTGTTGAGGTCCCCTACTTTCTTCTATCTAAATCTCTCTCTCCCTGTAATACATTACATAGCCTCTAAATATATACACACTCCATGCTTTTATTGTTATGAATTGTGATGGTGTAGCTAAATAGGAGCAATCGTCGTCGTTGGTATGTAGTGACCAAGACAAGGTTGAAATACCAACAAAGAAGTCACGCTTCATTCTAAAAAGATTCTCCACTTCACCGTGTACTGTATATAATATACCTGAGGTGTGTGTATTTGTACACAGGATTCTCAAGTACACCCAGCCTGTCAGTCTTTTACTCTTTGTGTGTGTTGTACTCATCTTTGAATCTCTCTTAGCCTCCCTTCCCCGTCCGTCTCTTTTTCTTCTTTTCTTCTCCTGGCTGGGAATGAATATGAATTTTTCATTTTTTTCTAGGTTAAATACAAAAGTGCCGTTCTTTCCAATTGTTTAAGCTTTTTTATCATCAGTGCACATGTCCATTGTGTCAATAATATCCTATTCTATGTATAGCAGATAGACAGGGCAGATACACAAGAAAGTTGCACTTTGTCAGAATCACATGGGATGAATTATATGAATAGGTAGGGCTGGAGGACATGGAAAAATATATCTTGAGACAAATCTACGGACCCACAATGCTCTACTTGCACAATCCCCATTTTCACACACACACAAATATTTAGGATACAGTCCATGTTGGTATAAAATTTGAGAATAAAAATTTGATGTAGTAATGCGTAGAGATCTAAGAAAGACCAATGGAAATGTTTTTTTGTGGAGCCCCTATTAAATAGGGATAGTAAAAAAATGTTCACAAAAACATTCAGGGAGACAGAATGCATGAAATTTATTTCGTTATGACAGATTTCAAAGACGGTACGAAAAAAATATTAAGACACTACAGATGGTTTGTCAATACATACTACAGTAGTAAGTGCAGCAAATTAAGGAACACAATTGGATGAACTACTCCGTACAATCTTCACCCGTACAACATCTTTTTTTAAAACCCTTTTGCCAATTGTTCTACCCTCCTCTTCTCCCTTCTGTCACAGTTGATTAAATGTTGAGGGAAAAAAATATATCCGTAGATAACAAGAGTATTTGCATCATTGCGTCGTCTGTATGAAGAACAACGGAAGAATGACAAATGTTTATTGTCATTGCCGAATCGTACTGCTCATCCATACAGACAGATAGTAGGTAGGTAGACAAGGGGATGTTGCCCGATACCGCTATGATACGCAAATGACTCGTTCCGTACCTAGCGTATCAGACCTTGATCGGGTATGATTTCGAATTTTTGCCTGAAATGCTTCGGATAAAATACTGACCCTTCAATCTATCATATACTGACGTTTCAGATTTTTAAAAAATATTTAAATGCCCATTTAATTAACTTTAATGTTGTATCACTCCGCCCCACGAATT
>WJFB01001777.1:0-26264 GCA_009870185.1 Pygmarrhopalites habei
GGGGGTAGCGCGAGAATTAAGAATTGTCTCGAAAGGGATTTTTATCCAAAATTTCAACGATTTTTTTGACGTTGTTAGAGATTTTTTAAAAATGCTAGAAGTGACATGTGTGTACTAGGAAACCAAGTGCACAATGTGCAATAGTTAGATTTACATGAAAAAAAAGTTCATTTGTTGCATTTACGTGCTCAGTTATTCCTGTTCAGTTACAGTAAATAGAAGAGAGAGGGAAAAAAGGGTTGGGTTATAATTTCTTCACTTACAAGAAATCAGGTGGAGCAGGGACCAGTGGGGGTGGATACCGACAGACCACTGTGATGACCTTTAAACAATTTAACATTCATAATCGTATTGGTTTTTAATTCTTCATTCCTCTTCAAGTGGTCACTGACTTTTATTTCTGAAATATTTTGATTTTCTTACCTCATCTCCAGCCATTTCGTAGGCATGATGGAATCGGACGACAATATTGTTGGTGAAAACTCGTTGCGGATCCTTCCATCAGAAAAAAAAGTTAAATTAGTACAATTTTCCTATTTTAGAATCCATTTTCAAAAAGCCACATTCTACACATCCTCATTATTCATTATGTACGTCCATGTTATTCTCATTATGATGCTAAATGAAATGTAACTGGATCAAGTGCATGTACAGATACAAGAGACAAGTTTGGGTAGTGCGAGTGTAGGAGGGAAAATCGGTAAATATTTTTATTTTAGACATGACGATTGGCGACTTGTGTACTTCTAGTTGAGCCAAGTTGAGACAATGCACAATAATGTATACAATGACCAGTACCTTACAATGCAGAAACAACAAAAATGGCATTTTCAATAAAAATTAAGACAACTACAACACACACTGTAGTGCATACACTGTAAAGTTGTTGAGGATGATGTGGTAAGAGAAAGAAAAAAAGGGTGAATGTGTCCAATTACAACTCGGCTTCTTTTCCCTTAAAAGGATCATTGTTATTTATGTCCTGCCATAACATACGAGATGAATACCTTGACACATCCTCCTCGACCCAAAAACCATGTTAGAAAAAAGACAGTGTGTGTACGTACAGTACAATTCAAGTTGTGAAGTCTTGAAGAAAATGGATGTGAGGACTGAATTGAGTAGGAAAAAAAGTGATCGGGTTCATTTTTTAAAAGTCAGGCACAATTAGTCAGCTCAACGTTTTTTGTGGATGAGGAATGGAAGGAGAGGGTGCGAGGGAGAGAGAGAGTAATTTGCATAGTACAAACACGTACTATTTACAGTTTACAAATCACTATGAGAAAAAAGTGTCAGGAATTCCATATAGCGGCAGAAGCAGAGAAGAAGAGGAGGTTTGGTTGATCAAGGTAGAGAGGTACTTGTTCAGCAGTCCTCTCTCTCTCAGCGTGTGTGTGTGTGAGACATAATAGGGAAACAATATATATTTTTTCCATCTGTATTACCCCATGAATATATTGTTGAGCCTAAATGAGTCTGTTTTTGCGTTGGCTGTGGAGGAGATACAAAGTTAGCCAAAGGAGAGAAGAGTAGTCCTGGTCAATCGAATATGAGAAGATGAAGTGAAGATTCACACACGCAAAAATGAATTGTAAAGTACGAGAAGAAGAAGAGGGGATCAAACCCAATAGCGGCCTGTTTTCATCATGAAAAACTGTGGCTGTCTTTCTTTATATGGAGAGTCTCACTGTTGGAACAGGTCATGACTGCAAAAATTGTTTATGGTGTTACGTTGTGCACCTCATCCTCATCCTCAGTTTTCCACACACAGGATTATCGTACATTTTCTCACTGACTCCGACCATCTCTCCTTCCCTCCCTCCCTTTCAACTTCCTTATAAAGAGACTCGACTGGGGTTTAACTTTGGCAAAAACTTATTATTATTAAATGTCACAATACAAGGGAACAAGACAGACAGACAACCGTGGATTCCACCGGACAGTCCCCTCTTTTTGCATTGAGGAGGACATGAAAATCAAGAATAGGGCATTCTTCCTCCTCCATCTCTCTCTCTCTGGTCATTCCACATTCAGACAGTTCATTTTCTTGATTCCTATCGTGTTCAACTGAGCACTCAACCCAGTCATCGTAAATGATAACCAAGCGTTTTGATTGGACCTGTCCTATGTCTACAACTTTTTGCTTTCACATGAAAATGAAAAAAAAAGGAGAATGAGGAGGAGGCTCAATAAAAACAAAAGGATGAAGAATGCACGAAATGGGACTGAGTTGGACACAATACATAGAAATGGGGAGAAAAAAGTTGAGTGTGTGGATGTAATGTCGATGTGAGTATAGTAAATAATTGTAGATTTGCAAAAGTAAAGGCGTCTATCTTTGGGGATGGGTCAGATTTTAATAGGTAGGGAGGAATATTTTACATTACATACAGATTCCTCACTCCATTCTACATAAGTATTTGGGGTTAATAATATTTTCGTGGGCACTCCGTTTATTTTTTCCCCCCATATTTTTTTCTCAACTGAATAATCTCTGCTCTGCTACACACACATATTTATTGCTCACACAATAAAATACATGAGGACTCTTGACTCAAGAACAAAGGAAAGGCTTACACGTTTCCCTAATATAGACACACTCCACACATTTATAATTCGTGATGATATGAATGATTTCCTCATGACAGGGCGTCATTAACATAAGATTGGGATAACACACAGCATAATTTGTCACATTCGTAGTTCGTAGTTTAGTGGTCCATTCATTTTTGCTGTCCATGAGAATGGTCCAGCCTTTTATGTGTCTCTCTTTGACCATCCAGATTGTGGATTTTAAAAAGAGAGAAGAGGAAAGAAATACACTTGTAATGCTGTTTGTTCTCACTTTATGTTAATCATCCTCATCCATCCTCACACATTTTTGTGAGAGAAAATTAGGGATTTTTTGTGTAGTCGTCACTTTTCAACTTGCATAATGTTCCATGCATAATGATGATGATAATCAAGTTGGATGGTGGCCACTGCTCATCTCATCTCTTGATGATGATGACCACCTGCGGGAGAAGGGAAAAACTGCGAGACGAACAATGTCCACTGCCCAAAGTGTAATTAATTAGAATGCAAAAGGGCATTCAGCAAATTTTTTATCGAGACTTTACTTCTACGGACGGACACACACACACTTTGTTCCCAGCCATGTGTGTGTGTGTTCGTAGAGTTGAGAGTGCAGACACTGAAATGTAACTCACCCTTAAAAATAGTACCACTTCATTTTATTATTATTATTCATGGTTATTTGATGATTATCAAAAAATGACGATGTTGGCTTCATAACATCACGTAAGGTTAATCAGAGAGTGAGTGTGTGTGTGTGAACCACAACTTGTGTAATAGGAAATGCAAAGAGAGCTGCTCCCAATTTCAATCGCAACCCAACCCAGTCATAATACACAAAAGAGAAACAATTATTTAATATAGAAATGACCATGGGGATCATAAATGAACAAGAAAAATGACAACAACTCCATACACTCAACTCCTGTTCCGCAATATGTTAACAACGTCAACGACAAGATCAAATTCCCATTTCATTTGTTAGGCAACAATGTACGAATCCCTCATCTCAGTGTAATAAACTATTTCAACATCAACAGTTAACATTGATGGTGACCATCAGGAGCTGTCACACAGAAATAAACTTTTCCCGAAACCCCCGACTGACTAACCGATCAAATTAACCTTAGAGGCGGGATATTGAACTACAAATATTCAATTACAGTTAAAGACTACTTTATACATAGACAAGTATTGCTATTTGTAGGTGGTGTGTACAGTACAGTGGATATTTGTGTGGGTTTTTTTACTGCCCCTCCAATCCTTTGGCAACAATGAGAGTAACAATGAGACGTACATATCAGAGAATAAATCTAATTTATGCAAGTACACTCTGTAGAAAGTTGCCATAAGACAAGTACTAATAAAATAGTACAGTCTCTGCGAGAAAAATTCTTACTTGTCTTGTCCCGCATCCTTTTAAGGGTAGTTCAAGTGTTGTTGTCCGAAGTCCATTCCCTGTAAAAAATGATGAACTTGTATTATTAACTCTCTCTCTGCCTCCACATCTCTTCAATAACATACTTTACAGGTCAGCCAAAAATATTTTTAATCAGACAAGTTCGTAGCACTCAAAAATGTACAGATATATTGATCCTCCGTACATTGTGACTGGAGGGACAATCGGCAGTCAAGTGAATGTAGGAACCACTTTCGACAATAAAAAAAAACTGACCTTTTGCGTAGCATGCACTGTTGCGGTCAAAATCCGAATACGCGACACCATGAAAGGGTTCCTTGAACCGAAGTTCAATATGCATTGACCCTGCTGCACAATTGAGGAGTGCTTCAGTCCGATTGAGACTGATTGTTGGTTGAAGGGTATCAAGTTCCGTGACTTTCCCCGCTAACGTTGCTTTCGGTGGTAAACCCTCCGTGTACTCTTGGTCAATCCCCTGAATAGCATAGTTGGACTGGGCTGAGCAACTCCCGAGGATGACCAGGAACAGGAAGACATTGAGTTGCCTAAAAAAATTAAAAGGATCAATCATCAGTACATCACAGTGCTCATAAAAATTGTATACAAATTAGATCACAGTTACACACACTCTCTTCTCTCCCTTACACACATGTCCCTCTAATGCAAAACCCACATGTGCGCACCACACACACAGTCCTTATCACCAGTCCTTTGTTTTTTTGGAAATATACATAATTATTATAATATCTGTCTACATTACCCACACACACACGTTACACACTGCTCTCTTCCACATTCCATGTTCCCCCAGAGGAGAATCCAGTCCTGAAACGGGAAACGGTGGATATTTAATAATACTTGAAATGGGGGGACAGGACATGAAAACATGATTATGATGATTACTTCCCACCCTATTTATTATCTGATGATAGTTTTTCACAGACTGTACAGTACTCACAGACTTTTACAATGTGGAGTGTGTCTTCACACTGCTTTACTTATTGAGTTTATGTTGTCGGATGTGGGGAACTTCTCTCCCTCTCTCTCTCTCCCTGGGAGTGTGTGTGTGTGTACATCCTATCTTTGTGTGTTGAATACCTCAAGCTACAGCTAGTATTTATGCGAATTGCGGGTACATTCTATGCAGACTGCCAAAAATTAAGATGAAACGTGCTCATCATTCATCATTAAGAGAGTACAGAGATGATCCAATGTTCGCACAATTTTTATCTATCCCTGGATCCCTTCCTCCTCCTCCTCCTCCTCCCCAATCAAATCCCATGGTATGGTGGAGGAGACTTTGGTGATGAGGATGAGAGCAAAATCCTCATGTCTGCTACCTGTGACTATGAGTAGTCAAAGACAGTGGCAGAAGCAGAGACACAGCTTCGTGCACTTCCTTGAATTTAACAGGACTCGGGAGAGAGAGTCAGTTCAACTGTTATTCTCCTCCATCCATCCCCGCCCGACTTCCCCTCCTCCCCCTCCTCTAATCCCATATCCACCACCACCACTGCTGTGTGTGTGTGTTTTATTATTATTACATGCACTTTTTTCACACATACCCACTCATTTGATTCTATCTTACAGGATGATCAAAGGAGTCAACATGCCGTACGCACTTTGGAGACGGAAACTTCACTTTTTCCCCTAAACCCACTCCTCCCCCTCCTCCCCCTTCTCCTCCTCCTCCTCCCCTCCTTCTACTCATGTTGATGTTGTACAGGACTCAATTCACGGAGTGTGCAAAACCATGAAGTGAAAAAAAAATTCAGACTTTTTTCTCCTCTTTTCCCCCCAAATCTTGTATCTCTTGCTGAATCTATACTTATGTCGAGCTACTCCTTCCTCTAAAACAGTTAACTCAGAGTCAGGATTTTCTCAGCCTCTTTTAGCGTGTATGTAGTGTGTAAGTGTAGTGCGTACAATCAGTGCAGTGTTGTCGGGATGAGGGGAATTGTGCACTTTTTCTTTATTTTTGTAGACTTGTCATTACCACTGCACTACAATTGTAATGCAGTTAGCTATCAAAGGAGGAACAAAACTTGGAATTACATCACCATCGTCACTATTATCCCTATAAATCCCTTCTCTACTCATCCTTTCGAACGCAAAAACCCCTAATTTGAGCCAATGCGAACACCTGTAATAAGTATTTGTTCAGAAGATGAAGAGTCTTCACAATTCCTACATAAAATCCTTCTCTCATCCCCACAAAACACAATCTTTTAACAGAGTACTTTGGGACTTTGTAAATTTTCCCTCAACTTTACGATTTTTAATGATAATCTGATGGTTGGATCGAAAGAGAGTGGGCATCCGAGGGGAAATAACGAAATCGTGCACATCTTCAACAGACTCTCTCTCTCTTCTTCCTCTACCTCTATACATTATGAATTCCTACCGTTTTGATGTTGCAGGAATCGTGGATTCGTACTTTTACATTAGAGTACATAAAACTCAAAGACTGTAAATTACCCAAGCGCTGAGAAGCGCTGAGAAGATGAAAAATAGGGTTTTTATTACAAATTTTTATGAATTTCCGCAATTTTTATATCAAATCATTTCCCTCCTTCTCCGTCAAAGAAACGGTTGACGATGATATTTTGACGGTGAAGAAAAACCATAATTTCCTCCTCCTCTCCTCCTCCACAATAATCACACTTGCAAAAGAAAAACATGGATTTTTGAATGACTTTCCAGACTACTATCTAATGTATTGAAGATCTTTTACTAGACATTAGACAATCGTCTCATCATAAATTTCTTGAGAGACACACACAATGGCCAATTTATTTTAGTCATTAAACTCTCTTCCTCTCTTTACGCACATTATATGTATACTTGTATACGTAAATATTTTGTCTCCTCCTCCTCCTCGATTGCAAATGTTAATTGAACTGACTCCACATCATGTGGTTTAATTGCTTGTGATCTTCTCATGTTATTTTTAACCAAAAAGTCTCTTCCTCCTCTGTCTCCTCTAATTGAGTTGGAAAGGAGTGGAAGACTAATAATAACAATTAAAAAAAGCCAAGAGGAAGAGTACTTTGTCAAACTGAACATCTTGTTCAAATATTATGGTAATAGGAAAGAGAAGGAGGAGTTTTTTTTCAAAAAATAATGTTTCAAACTCTTCCATTCATCAAGATAGTCATAAATATTTGTCCAATTTACGAAATATGGTAATAGCATTGTTAAGCCGAGAGGAAGTTTTTGACCACAAGAGTTAAGTACAAGTAGGAGAGAGGGGAAGGAGTTAAATCTTAATTTTTACAATCTTTCCTCCCTCGCCATTCTGTATTGTATTATATTGTGTTGTGATGGAGGGGATGATGGTACTATGACCATGAGGTCAATTTCAATGAAAGTGAATAAAATTTGTGCTCATAGTTTGGATGATGGGAGCAGTCGAGCGTCTGTACTCCCTTCTTTCAGTTTTGTTTATATTGTGAAGGTACTTTCATACACAAACTGTGCTGTGTGTGTCTGTTGTGTAAAAAACTGCACGTCTTTTTTTATTGCTCATAACATTATTTTTCTGAGCTAGGCTGTGGGGTCTTTTTTTCATAGGGGATATCATAGCAACCCATATACCTCCTCCTCCTTTGAGGTCTTGGTGTACAAGGTAAATACAATATGCATTGTACACAGACTCATTTTTTACTCAGCTGCATTAGCCCATATTTTCACACACACACAGACACACACAGCATAACATGACTAGCTTCTATATATTGTACATGTGCCCAGTCATTGTGTGAGGGTTACACTGTCCCGTGTTTACAAAATGACTGTGAGCAATTTGTAATATTAGCACTCGACAACAAAGGGATGCAAAGGAGCAACAAGACAATCGGACTGAACGAGTATAAAAGTTTTGAAGGGAAAAGTCACAGGTAATTATGATTGCAAATTTTGTAAAGGAAAACTAATTTGCTCTCGGGATGATCCATTGTACAACACACACACACGCATCCCAATTCCTGTCTCTCCCTATGAATCTCCAGTAATTTTAAATGTACACACGTGTGATGTGTGTGTGTGAGGGACTCTCATAAACACAAAGGTGAAACTAATTTAAATTTTCAATACAATGGACGACAATCATCTGGCTGAGTCTTCATCATCATCATCAATAACATTATCATCCACATCAAATCCCAAGGCATTAACTACAACTACACAGAGACCGAGTCCAGTCAAAAAAATGAAGGAAGGTATGGTGTAATAACAATAAATTTTAACCAACAGTCATGACGATCCTTCGGTGGACACAGTACGGACACAGTACAAATGGATCGTGTAAAAAGTGAGATAAGAGAAATGAAATGAAATGGAAAATAATAGGATGAGAAATGAAGGATGAAGTGACACAAAAGTGGATGAAAGGAAGAAAAAAAAGAGTAGAGAAAAAATATGGATCTATCACTCTGAGAAAATCTTTTTCTGACATGGCAAGACGTATTATTTATTAAATATGGATACAGAATGAGGAGTCAGAATGAAAGGAGGGGATTTGAGGGAGTCGTGGAAAACGTGAGTAAAAGAGTCCACTTTACTTCTCTTTAGTAGCTGGGATTGTTTGGATGAAAGAAGAAGTTTGAAGGGGGAAAAAATGAATCTGTGCAAAGGAACACAAACACATTGCAGTATTGTAGATAAATATTAAGGACATAATTGTAGTTAAATATAATGGAGGCTTCTCGCCATAGGCCAGATTGCAACAAGTCATTCCGTAAATATTTTACTACTACATATTCGACTGTAGTCTGTAGTGTACAGTGTGTGTGTGTAGAATATTATTCTTCCCCTACATGCTACAATGGTCGACTGTTGTGTGTGTGTCTACATGAACAGTGTTCAATTGGGCTCGTCGTGGGTAAAGGAGAGGCAGAAAGTAAAGGTAACGTGCAAAATGAGAGTTTGGGACTTGCAAACAGCCTTGGACCAAACATTGCAGAATCCTTCAAGAAATTTTGCATGGGCGTCGTCACACTTTGATGAAAACAATGGAACCTTATCAGCCTCCTTCCCTCCCAAGTCAAAATGATGAGAAAGGCCCAAGTACTACACATACACATACACACTCTCCCTTCCCTTCACATCCCCTTCTTCATCTTGCTTTACCCAAAATCATAAAAAGGATGGAATGAGACAATGAACGTCTATGCCCACCAAGATATCAACAGTAGCAAAACCAGCTGTACAATCCACCCCCAAAAATCTCTATCTCTATTTAATGTAATGTATTGTAACCATAGCCAGATTTTTTCCCTTTTTTTACTCAGCAGCCTATCCTACACACTCATTTATACTCCACATTCGACATGGAACAATGGTGCAACTCACTGACGATGAGAGAGAGTAAACTAAACAATCTCAAAAGTTATAGAAAGAAATGTACACCAAAATGATTATTATTTGATGCTGGAAAACTGGGTCCAATTTATAGAGACAGCAGCTGATCTCATCATCATCAGTTCAATCGAGTAGGATTAAATATTCTCTCCTCCACTTGTGAATCCTGTTGATGAGTACAAGTTATTACCTAATGGCTTCATTTCACTCCATTATAAATGGACCAGAGCAGATTGGAAAATAAAATGCAATGTGCAGGATCTCAAGGTAATTTGACTTGATTTCATTACGAAATGAAGATTGTTCCTATTCGTGTGACGTGTATGTGTGTGAGTGTACAAGAATTGTGTATACTATGAACAGTCCATCTGCCCCACCCCTCTGGCTAAATATGTATCCACATTCCCACTATGTATGCACAATAATAAAAATAATGCAGTCCAAAAATGTGCATCTGCACCAAAATACGTACACCACACCACATGACATCCAGAATAGAAAACAATCCAGGAAGAACTGACAGGATTAAACTACATTTTAGCTAAATAAAATAATGGAAAGGGACGGGTGGGAAAAGGTCAAAAATGAATGAAAAGGAAAAGGTTTTGTAAATTCCTTGATTTTTCACGATATTCCATTGATGAGGATGATAGCCTCCCATTATAACATTCTAAAATACAAGTATATAGATTCACCTCGGTGATTTATACACTTTCTTCTTCGTTTGGAGAAGAGAGTTTGTCTGTTGTGTGTGTGTGTGTACAATGGATGGAGGAGAGATGAGTCGTGAGGTACTTATAAATAAATACATGCATTGATAAAATTAATGTTTTTCAACCCAATAATACTCCCAACACAATATACATGCATACATGCATACATGGGTACATCCACACAACTACAACTACAGACAAAACGCATACTAATTTCTTTTTTGAGGATGACGAATACTCCACAGAGAACTGTAAAAACTTAATTCCGCAAGGCTCAAAGGTCTTTCTGGTTCGTCCCCACTTTTTTCCTCTGTCTGTGTTCTTCCTTTTGCTTTCAATCCCCATCCCACCACAACGTTTCTCCACCTCTTCCCTCGTACTATGTAGGTGGACATACATCATAATAATAATGTACTACGTACCGATATTAGAATAAAAGTAGAGGCTCATTATTGGTTGTGTGTAGGCGTACTTTATACACACTACAATCCAACAATATATATAATGTTAGGTTACAGGTGAGGGTGAAACTGCTCCTCACATCCAGTGTGTGTCTACTATACATGTATTCTCTCATTATTACGTGTGTGTATGTGTACTCTCTTTCGCAATATCGTAATTCCTTTACATACAAGAATATAAGTAAAGAATGGGACAAATCGTGTATGTGTGTTTTGTACAACCAAGGTGAAATTCTTGAACGACAAGACGCTCTCATTAATTATCATTGGTGGTATAATTTAATGCATCGCCGACTGTAGTGGTACAGAGTGTGTGTGTGTATTTTAACACACATCTATCTAAACGTTAATGGTACTTGAGGGTTACTTTTGTCATGTTGAAAATGTATACATAATTTTTATTTTTGTACACCTCTCTCACTGTAACAGATCCTGTCCCTTGTTTTCAGCGGTCTATTTACCCACAATCCTAGGTGTGTGTGCCTGTGTGTACGTTATGTGTGTGTGTATGTATGGATACATTCACTCACGCTTATCAATTATTTAAACCATGCAAAATCCTCCCGTACCACAAGACACACTTGGTGCAGCTGACAATGAAAATCTTTCCTCTCTTGTAATCTCTAACAATCTGCTTTTCCTTCTCAAGCCAACCCAGCCAAAAAAACTTTTGTCTGCAAAATGAAATAAATAGGACACGGGATGGGATGTCCCTCCTCAAAAATTCCTTGCTCCACACACACACACGCCGAAGTGTAAGTTGTACTAATACTTTTGCATGTTATGGATGTACATCCCAAAGTAGAACTCAAGTCCTTTGTGTCTTTAATTCCACTTGAAATTATGTCTCTTCCTCTCTCTGCCTCTCTTTGTTGTGACAAGTGACGATGGAAATCACTGGAAAATCATTTATTGTTCTCTGTCAAACAAGATGAGGATCCATTTTGTTCTCTCTCTCTTCTCCTGCTTTGTTGGGAGAGGAGAGACAGTTGCCAATGATGTAAGTGTCGGTCTCAAATGAAGACATAGAAATTAATTTTAGTATTTATAAAAGTCAGCGGAAGAGAGGAAGAGAGGACAATCTGAAAGAATATTTTCGCCTCTTGTCTCTCTTCCCCTCGTTCACACACACACGTTTTCCTACGGAATGGTCGTGTGTGTGTTGTATGTAGAAATAGATTCTATTTAATAGAAGAGCTGGGGAATTGAGCAGATGTGTCTCAATGAACAAATCGTTTTGGATTTTACATGTAAAATCACACACACGGAGAGAGATACTTGCAAAGTTACAAGGTTACTTTTAATCATGCATAATGAGCCCAGTATACATGTCCTGTATGAAATATGTGTGTGTGTGAGTGTGATACAGTCAAGAAAGTTTCCAAGTACACGTTCTTCTAAATTTTCTGCTATGTGGAAGGAAGTGAAGTGAATCGAAATCAACAGTAAAGTTAAACCTCACGTTATTAATGTTGATGGTGGTTTTTCCATTTTTTCCACTTTTTCACCACTATTCAATATAATGCTTATTGGTACAAGATTAAGTATGGAAAGAAGCCCACAACGTGTGTGTTTCTGTGTGTGTGTTCGTCGGTGTACAGTGTGTTTAAGGCTAGATGGAATGGACGAGGAGGAGGCCCTTTGGACTCGTGGAAATGTTTTTCCTTGACGTTGGCAGTCATCCTCATCTCCTCTCTCTCTTTCTCTCTCGAGATACTCTGAAAAATACTCAGAAAAATAAAGACTTTGTGCAATGCTGGGGTAGTAGATTGCCTAGATAATAAAATATGCAGTGTAAAACGTGTACAACTCGGTAGTTACTCCATCATAAGAAACACACAGATTTATTAAATTTAAATAAATATTAGTTGATGATGACTGAAAATCGGATGCTACTCCACTTCCACACACACGCACACAAGAAAGACTCGTGTGTACGTTCGTGTGGACGGACGGAGAGGAGAGATTGACTGTAGAAGGATAGAAATAAATCTGGGGAATGTCATAAATGGTGTAGCTAAACACCACAACTTGTACATTTTAACGAGTGCTCGTTCATTCAGAAAACTAATACACTATCAACATTATCCGGCTATTATGTAGACAAACATAAACAGAAAAAAGGTATATTATTTTTTTGAGGGGAAAAAGTTGAGTATTCTTCCTCTCCAACTCTATTTCCCTCTTGCACACTAATTCAAAAAAACTGACTGACTGGGAAGAGTGGAGATGTAGGCGTGGAAGGATATTTGGAACATATGCAGATACAGGATAGGATGAGAGAAGGAAATCAAGGAAGCTTATGAGTTGTGACTGTGTATAAAATGTTTACATGCCATTTCCTATGCATAGTAGAGGTAGAGTGTGAAAGGAGGAAAGGAGGGAATCAAGGAGAGGGAGAGGATGATTGTACAGAGTTGATGATACAGGGATGAGGAAGATAACTTATGGTTTGCAAATGTCTTAAATTTAGAGTTGAAATGATCATAAACTAAAGAAACAACTTTAATTTCTTGTTTTCTTTAGCTAAGAATCTCTCCCTTCCAATCGTAAATGTAGCTTGTTGGGTTGTTAAAAATATGTAGCAGGAGTAACAGTCACACACACAAACACACACGCACTGATAAAGAGACAGAGAGTCGTAAAGGACTTATTTTACATAGTCTTTTCCTTCTCTTTCCCGTGATTTTTATATTAGATTTCGGAGGAGTGAGGGAACTAATCACTTCCCCTCAAGTGGCTCATATTTAACCAAATTCTAATTCTTCAATAATTGAATGGGACACTGACATTTAGGACCCCCTCCTCTCAATGAGCCTCTCCTCACTCATCATCCACAGCTCTGTATGTAGAGTAGAGACAAATGTTGTGGTAGAGTGAGATTGTGCAGTTAGTTAGGGAGAAAAGTTTGAGGTCCCGGGAGAGACAACCTTTAGACACAAAGGAGGAGTTGAGAGAGATACGGAGACAAATCTCTGGTTAAACTAACCATCACAATTTGAAATTGAAATATGGAACGGCGAGTGTTGTTGTGAAGGGGACGGAAGACGACGACGATAGATTTCAAGTGTCCACTATCATTTAGATCTGAAATCAGTATGCACTGGTATAAGTATTCCGAGCACCCATGTATGTGTGTTGTGCCTACGTGTGTGTGGAAAAATTAAATGAAGGGAGGGAGAAATGATTTTTGTCACTGCCACAAAGCCATCCCCTCCAGTCAGTTCCCTTGTCAATGATTCATTCGACTTTAATTTTTCTCGACTGACTTATCTCTGGGAACTCCTGCCATCATCATCATCCTCATCCTCACCTATATTTATTCCAATTCTTCTTCAAAACATTCTTGACTCATCCCCTGTAGAGTCACACATACTCACACACAGTACACACTCTATCCTTATTCTGAGCACCGACTGACGTCATCTTCCTTCCCCCCACCAAGAAAATTGTGTCAAAGATCCAGACAAAATACAGATCTCCCTTTGCCTGTAATAAATTCACATTTTCTGTGTCATCCTCATCATGTCATGTCATGTGGGAGCAATTCGAGAAATGTCTTTATTTCCCCTCTCTCCTTCTCTCCCCCTCCTCACACTCCGTCTGTATTCTGTATTATTCGGTCTCATCTTGTTCGGCAGCCATCGACCTTCTTTTTTATATTTTTGACTATTACACTGTGTGATGTGATGGCAGTAAAAGAAATAACTGTTCTAATCCCATTATGTAACGACACTGGCTGCACACTGACTGCTGAACAACCAGAAGCCACCCTCCATCCAAGAGTAAAGTAAAGCAGAGGATTGGAAATGGTGGAGCTATCAAAAAAAGTTTTTTTTCGATTCGCTAGAATACAAAGCACTAATGATATGCTAGTTGAGTAATTTAATAATTGACGTTGTTGTGGTGTTCAGAGAGAATCCTTGCCATGTGCTTAATGTATTTTTAAATAAGTGTCCTATTGTCATTGTCTTGTCTTCCTCTTTCTCTCCTCCTCCATCAACTGTGAGCCTCCTCTCTTCTTGTTCTTGGTCCACTTATGTCATCTCGCCTCAACTACTTCCGCTCCTCATTTACTTCTATAACCATTACTTTTTATTCATCCATTCTGAGTTCCTCTCTATTCTTTTTGTGTGTCTCTCTCTATGTATGTATGTAGGTATACTAAACTGTATTTTACCCATTGTACATTCAAAGTGTTCTACTCAGGCATTCCATCACTAACTTTAGATTGTTACACATAGTGTGTGTGTGAGGGAGAGACGCACATTATTTTATCCCTCCACTCTCTAATAGATGAGCCTTGTCTTGTCCGACGTCTGACACACACACACGGGGAAAACAACAAAGTTTACGATGCAAGGAATAGAGTTAGTTGCAAATTAGCAGATGAAGCATGACCAATTTTTCTTTTTTTTTGTCTCTCTCTCTCTCTCTTTTGCGACTTTCGTCTACTTGTAAAAAAATTAATTTACTGTACGTCTCTCCCTCTCTAGCACTCTGTCGCTCCTTTTTTTTACAAGTATTCTTTTTCTGTTCAATGTTTTGCAGACTTCCAAAATTTTTTGTGTGTCCTCCTCCTTCTCTCTATTCTTGAAGCTCGAAAATATTTGGAGAGAGACTCTATAAAATCCAAAGCATCTCTTCTCCTTCTTGTGATTCTAATCCCATTTCTTCTATATGTAGAATTAGAATCTATAGAAAAATGTACGAGTGATTTGGGTTTTTTTGACGAATCTAACTGCACACACTCAGAAAAGATGGTGAAATGAAATGGGGAAAAAAATGCCAAGAGTCGTTCGGTCTCTTTGTAGCTTTGGGACAAGAGCAAAAATTCACATAATGCGCATTCCTTTATTCTTGAACACCTTTTTTTACCCTCCATCCATCCGTCCTAGTGATAATTTGCCTATTTCTAACTCTCCAACACACACACACACACACACACACACAGTTCTATGTATAATGCGTGTCTGGCTCTCTCAGTGTGTGTGTGCACGAGTTGGGGGTTGGTGATTTTTTTGTATTGGGTATTCTCGCCATTATATTTGTGTGTGCAAAAGTGCGTAGAGCACGGTTTGACGCACGCATCTCCTCCTCTGCTTGTCAATACGGAATTGTTTTGCCGTGACCGTATTTTGAGGGAGGAGGAAAACAAGTGGATATTTTTTTTTGTTTGAGTATTAAAGTCACTAAGAAACCACCAGGTGAGAATGTAAAGTAACGACCCTCATCTCATTTCCCAGTTAAATGGAACGGTGTTAAAAAAAGAAACGGCAATTTTTCTCTTCTAATATCGTCTACTCATTGAAAGATGCCTGCCGTCTTGGAAAAAGTTCTCTCCCTCCCTCCTCTGACACACACACCCATTCCTAGACAGGTCAATTTAATGGGCATGGGGAGAAAGAAACTCGCCAAACTACAAAGGAATGTATTTCCATTTGAGAGATGGAGAAATGACAACAAGAACCAGCATCCTCATCAGATGAGAGGAGATCCAGAAACAGAGGGGGGCTTTAACCTACACACACACATACACACACACAGGGTGAGTGGATGCCTGTGTGACGCCAAAGACTCTGTGTATTATGATGTAATTCCTACGGCAGAAATCTGAGAGAGATGAAGATGCAGACAGATCATAATAAGGATGGAGAGTATAGAAATAATAAAAAAAGATGCTCGAAACGAAAGCAGTTTTGAAAACTCCTCATCCATCCAAGAAAGAAAGAGAGAGAGAATATGCAGCCCTTCCTTCTAATGTCTACTCCACACACACACATCTTCAGATTTCTGCCTGCCCATCTTCCAAGATAATAATATATTATATGCCGAAGGAATTCTTCCTCCCTATCTTACATACGCTTTAACTACTGCTGTTTTACTTTTGCTGATTCCATGCACGACTTCATTTGACGCTTACCTACTGTACTCTCCCTATAGCCAATATATTATAATGTGTATAATCCTAGACTTAAATGCACTGTGCAGTTAAGAACAAGTCATGTACACTGGATTTTTTCCTTCTCTCACATACACACTCTTCTGACGAGGTTTCTCCAAACGATAAATACAATTTTTTGTCTGCCTATCGGGATGGAGTGTGTGTGTGTGTACATACAATATTCTAATATTATGGTAGTCTGTAAGCACATGACATTTGAAATGCAACATGCACTCACGATCAGTCCGCAGAGAAGAGAGAGAGAGAAAAAAAAATGAGCAATGTTGTAATAATAATGAATAGGGAAAAAGTGCGTAATGCTATTATGTACGAGTATAATACATGCATTGTTTTCCATCGTGTGTGTGTGTAAGATAAACTTGGAAAGATATGTGACTGAGGTGGATGTGCGTACACACACATTTGCATTTTCAAGATTGAGAGCAATTGCGTTGGTGAAAAAGAAACAAGTCCAAGAACAAGAAGGATTTTGCATATATGGAGAAAATGGGGAGGGGGAGTCAGAAAGTGAGAGTTGTAAAAGAGACACTGGAGTACATAAAGTTTTTTGGGAGTCTATCTCTCTTGTAAAGTCAAAGGACCTATAAAAATCCAAAATTTATAGCAAGTATAACGAATGGTGTTTTTTTCTCCCTCGTTCTCTCTTCTTTTGGTAAATAGGGATAGAGGGAGAGAGAGATGGAAGTTGAGGCGACAGCATCATTTTAAATTGCATAATCTCCATTATCTCCTCTTTACTCTCCTCCTCCTCATCCCATTCCACATTCGAATGTGAATGGGACGTAGGAAAGTGCGTATAGCGTGAGCGTGCACGCATATTTTTCTTCTTCTTGTTGTTGTGCTTGTGTGTAGGTTGTAAGGGTACTGCTGTGTGTGTACTGTGCACTGTGTATATAATGTGTGTGGAGTAAAAAGCATGGAATTGATGAGCATGGTAGGGAAGAGGAGAATCTCCTCCTCCTCACTGGAAATTGAACAGATTCATCGTGAACCTCCCTTTCCCCCCTGACAGCCCAGTTCAAGTTGAAAGTTTACAAACATGGAGCAATGAGCAATCCTTACGTATATCTCTTCTTCTAATTTTTTTTGTTCTCCACTTTGCTTCACATGGCTTTCAGCGAGTCATGGACCCACAGAGAAAAAGAGCTGTTCACTTCAGTCCCACATTTGCATAAAGAAGACCAAAAATCCACTCTTCATCTCTCTCTCTCTCTAATTCCTTTAGCTTCGAGTGTAAAACTCCACTCCAAATTTTTCTCCCAGTCACTCGTACAAATTTCCATGGTATTTCTTCCCTGACTTTTATTAATCGGATGTAAACATGTGTGTGTGCGTGTGTGTGTGGAGGGAAAAATCCTCACTTTATTCACCTTATTTGATGCACATATAAAGAGAGCGGAGTCACTCGACTGTTTGATTTATTGAACAGTGTGCACCAGTCCTCCTCATTTTATTTTGATCACATTTCTTGCAGTAAGGACTATTTCTCTCCCTGTGTGTCTGTGTGTGTGGATACTTTGCCACTCAGAGTACTTGGCACTGGTGAGTGTTAGAACTCTCAGAGGAGAAAAGAATTCAAGTCTGTTCTATTTGAGGTGTACCATATGAAAATTCTTGAACAATACTTCTGAGAGGGGGAAGACTTATAAGGTCAGCCTATAAGGCTGTATTGAATCATATTGGCTTGAATAAAATGAGATTTTTATGATGGAACATCACATGTCCTTCCCAAGGTTCTTCTTCTTCTGTTGATGCTGTGCTAGAAAACTGTGGATATGGATGTGTGTGTGGCAGGGGTTGAGGCCACTGTCATACAGTAGTAGTCAAAATGACTCCCTTTCTTTTTCTCAGTTTTTGTCCAAGTTAGACTCACCTCCTTCCTACATACAGTAATTATGCTAAAGGAGGAGATGAGGAGGAGGAGGAAAATAAAAAAGTTACACGTCATCCATACATTCCTTTCCACTTGAGCTTGTTACATATCATGTGTGTGTTTGTGGTGGTGTGTGTGTGTGGAGACCATAAATGCATTTTGCACTTAGCTAACACACCACAGCAACACAAGTACAGCCGAAATCTGTAAAGTTGACGACTAACTGCCACATAATCCACCTGCTTCGAGACTTAGAAGGAAAAAGTGAAAGTTTTTTTTTCTAAACAAATTGTCAGATAAAAAGGATCAAGTATATCAAGTTAATGCAATATGCAACTCACTCTTTTATACACTCTTCTGTATACACACACACACACTGGCCCACGCATTATACTCAGCCCACGTACAAATATTACAGATAGGACACGGAATAAAGTACAGATGACATAGGTTCTTTCGTCCCTGTATCTCGCTCACTCTTCGTGGAACAGAGAATATGTTTTTGTGTGTATTGGAAAAACTGTGTAACAATCACAGTTCTCACTACAGAGTACATGTTCATATGTGGACTTGTCTCGTCTCTTGAGATATTCACAAGACACTGTGAACCATTAAATAAATTCTGTCCTGAGGCCACCAAAGGTGCATTAAAATACAAAAAGACAAGCATGTGTTCGACCGTCATCCTACATTATACAAGAATTACGTAGTCAGAAAAAAACAGCCAACTCACTTCAATATAATTCTCATTAGTCATTTTATAATAAATCTTTGAATCATCCTTTGCGTGTGTGTTTGTGACTTGTTATGCGGTCCACACAAACTAGGCTCGTATGTCATCCTTTTTTCACACAAGGCACATTCCTCCATATTAAAATCTTTCTCTCATTATCTCTGAATGTTACCTTTTGTTATTTGAGCACCGTTTACACGGAAATACTTGACTGGAGTAATTAACTGCATTGTGTGTCAAGCACTGTTCCGCTGGACATTTAAAATTTCATTCGAACCAAGTAGTTCATAATTTCAATAATTTTTTCAACAGTATACCATAAAGAGCTGACCTCGACCAAAATAAATTAGAGTTAAAGGACATTAAGATGTGCAAGTGGATAATTATCAAGTGATGGTAATACAGTTTTTGGAGAGTCTGAAATTAACGTGTGTGTGTGTTGTAGTAAGTTGTGTGTGGGTGTAGTTTCAAGAACAAATTATAACTGACTCGCTCACTTTTCCCAGTCTTTGATTTCGTAATCGAGAGGAGGAGGGGGGTCGTTGGAATTGTAAAGTACAGTTTGTATTTGTCGTCCACATAAATAAATACACACACACTCTCTTCAGTAATAACAACAATGTAATGAAAACAAGTTAAAGGGTCTAAGTAGGATATTTATACTTGACGGTTGAAGGAGAGGGAATAGAAGGAAGAAATGAGAAACATTCATTAGGAAATTCACATGAGGAATTAATAATCAAGCGAGCGAAGAATGTGTCATTCTCTCTCCCTCTTTCATTTGATATGAATAGGACTTGAGAAGGAGACAGAGAGAGTCTAGCAGGATCGAAGCTCATCATTTTCCTTCTTTTTCTCATTCCAGTGAACTCCTTTATCCCACACCTCACCCCCCACATTATAACATATTTATACACCATTATCTCTCACAATATAATGTAATGTAGTGGAGCACCTCCATTAAAACAGCTTCAGAAGCGGGAAAAAGAGACTCGTACTATTTACTACACAACAATCGCACACCTTCATTTTACACTCTCCACACGTACATACACACACACAATAATATATATGGTACTTATTATGCAATATGTGCTTTGTAGAAATGCAAATGTCCCCCAACACACACACACACATGTGAGCATCTCCTTCACACACACACACGCTGTGTTTTATCATCAACAATTTTTTTCACATACCTCCACTCAGGATACACACACACACACGTTGCTCATCATTTTTTTGTTGGAAAAAAACCTGTAGTCTACAGTTCCATTTTCTGTTTCCTGAGACAATTGAGTGTCGTTTTAAAAATTTGCACAATTTTTCCATCCTTTGGTCTTCAACCAAGACCTGTCTTGTGTCTTATTGGATGGAAGGCGAGAGGAGTGGGAAAATGATTTTTGTGTAAAAATCCTCATGGTTTCTCGGAATACTTGAGGGTGACTAGAGGAGGAGGCCGATGTCTCATGTCTAATGACAAATGGCAAAAATGTTGAAGGATAATTCGTACTGTGGCTAACTGTTTCTTTTTCCTCTCTCATATGTCAAGTGTGTGTGTGTGTACTCCTGTTCGGTTCACACACACACACTCACCCAGTCAGTCTCACGACTGTTTCTCGTCACTTTGCTCCAAATCCCCTCCCCTCAAATTAATACACTTAATCACAGTTGAACTGTCTCCCTATTTCCTTCCCTATTACGAACCCATTTAACAATTTTCCCTCTATCTCCTTTTAATCATCGTCTAATCTTGAGTAAATGTCCACACATGTTTTTTTCAACTACACAGCTCCGTAGTACACACACACGTTCACCTGTATGGTACTAATTGTATTTTTACCAGACAATATTTCAATTCCAAGAGAATGAGACAGGAGTTGAGCGATGAGGGAAATTTTTTTTTAAAGTACAAAATGCAGTTAAGTGTTGTTACTCCATTACAAGTCCAATCTGTTATTCCTTTACTTGGAGGACTGAGGGTGCAAGTGAGCTGTGTGTGTAAATTATGATTATGTTGTGGTAAAATGAACGAAATGAGAAAATTACTTTTTTTCTAATCAGGTTGTAAATATTCAAGGCCTAAACTTTTCTAAGTCTCCTCTCCAATGTGCAAATGTATGGATACATAGTGTGTGTGTACCTTTGGCCATTCTTCCGTGTGTACCATGTGGGCTGTTACTCTGATTACTACTATGCGTTCTGGTGTACGTAAAAAACAGTTTTTCTAATTACTTTTGAGTTTTCAATGCAGAGGCTACCCTTCAACTTTTATGAAATCCACACACACACACACACGCAGGAAGATTACATATGGAATGCAGTCTCCTCCAAAGTCTGTAGATCCAGCACAGCACATACAGTTCATATATTATAATTTTCAAAAAACTCATTTGTGTACCGTGTCGACTGTTGTTGTTGTTGTACACAGTAATAACAACTTTTGCATACTTTGTAATATACTGTCTGTAAACCAGTCGAACCCTGCACACATATTGTGTATGCGAGCATTGTTTACAAAAGTTGGAGTACAGTAAGCTTCAACTTTTCCCCTCATTCTTTGGTTCTTTGATGTGTGAAGACAAAGAGACGAATAAATATGGAATTCTTACAATACACTCAACAATGACTGCAATTATTAATAATAAAACAAATATTTAACAATTTTCTGACAATAACGTCACATTCAGATGGATCAGAGACAAAAAAAGCGTTTTTCACAATTCTTCTTGGCTAATTATGCATGTGAGAGAGTGACACGTTTTTCTCAGTCATATCAGATATAAACTTGGGTGCACACACACGTTTTAGTCTGGGGATTACTCATGTAGACAAACACATACCGTGTGTGTAGATTGTAGATGTACACACACCAGTAAGTTGAGTGCTAATTTTAATTTAATAAACACAGTCAACTCTTTCATTGTTAATACTCACAGAGTCACTTCTCCTTGTGTTCTCCTGTTTTGCATTTCATTTTACAGTGGAGGAGAAAGACACACAAAGGAAGACTAATAGTTTTCAATTTCAAACAGGGGATTATTAATAATTAGCCATGGGCGTCAGCTCAAAAACTTTTGATTTTTTTTCTCACTCTTTCTTTTACTGAGCGAAGGTATTTTTTTTGAGAACTCTGTCCTCACATGTAAGTATATTTACCTCCAGTACACAAATGTTCAGAGTTAATTATGATGAGCTAAAATTAGAATGACTGGACTGATGCAAGGACTCTCACACAGACATTCATAATAGTTGACTGTCACAATATCTGCTCATATTATATAATAAATATTCACTCCATTCCAGAAAAAAATCTTTATGTGGACTTTGGGAAAAAATGAAGAAGACATTCATACTTTTTCCATTTTTTCCATCACACATATTGAGTAAAATATGGAGAATAGTGTATGCATCTGTGGGAAGAAAATAGAAAAACGAAATTTGAACATACCTTGCCATCATTGAAGTAAAAAAAACAAGAGACGCTGTTGCAATTTGATTGCAACGAAAGGAACACGGCCTCAGAACTCCTTTTTCTCTCGCACTCTCTTCGTTTCGTCTTCCCTTTCACAAATCACAGCAACAACGTCGTCGTTGTGGCTCCATTCATGCCAAATATGGCAAATTTTTTGATTGTGACACACTTACACACACAAAAATGCTCTTCTCCCCCTCCTCCTCTCTTGCTTCTTCTTAGCACACACCAATTCTTCACACACTGACAAGGATCTAAAATTTTGACAACCAATCAAGTTTCATTTTTATTATTTATTCTTATTCGATTATGTCGTTACTAAATTTATCACACACAATTATTTTTTGAAAATTTAATTTAACAAAACTTCACTTGGTTTTTTATCCACGTCCCTACATTCCCACCACCACCACCAACCACACCAGTGTAAAAATAAATAACTTTTTTAAAAAATTGATTCAATTTCCCTCCCTCTAAAAAATTTTAAAATAATCCAGGTATGCCACACACAATTTTTTAATGTAAGAATTTTTTGAAAAGCACAAAATTAAGGGGACCTACAAGCCGATGAGGGGGGGGAAGGGAGAGTTAGGACCCTCTCAAAACTTTCGAGAGGAAAAAATGAAGAAACTCTCTCTATATCTCAAGATGAATTCTCTCTCTCTTCCTCTTTTGTGCTCTTGTTGCACGTACAGCTCCTCGTGCACTGCTGAGAAGAGAGAGGAGAGAGGGAGAACGTGCAACAGAGAACATTCAACAATCCAAGTAAGGGACCCACACACACACACACCATAGCATAACATTACGTTACACACTAGACGAGTGACTCTTTCATTGGAAAGGGTTGAAATTCTCTCTCCTGCTCAGGAGTGAATGTAGTAAGGAGGAGGAGAGGGGTATACCTACCAACCTATGAGCATACATATTTGCAGGTAGTGATTGTATTGTACAGGTAGTCTCAATTGCCTTCATAGTAGAAAAGGGTGTAGGAGACAGGCACAATTCTCTTGAGTGAGTGTGTGTGTGTAGGCTGCTTCGTACCTGTTACGTTCTCCACTACAATCCCTAATTGTGTATGTAATATATATTATATATAGCACAGATGACTGTAAGGGAGTGAAGGAGCTCAAGTGAGAGGGATGAAGGGAGGACAAAATGAATGATGTTCAGAAGAGAGAGAGAGAGAGAGAGAGAGCGGCAAAAATCTGTTGCTGTTACTACACAGCATAGCCCACAGGTTAGTAAGTCTGTTGGTCCTCCCATTGAATTCAGTGTGGATGGGGGTACGAAAAAGTGAAAAAGCGTATCCTACTACAATATATACACACAGAGATAGTAGAGAGATTAAAGATGAGGTGGGTTGGTGGAAGGTGACAAAATGTAGAGTACTCCCTACTACTCCCATGGAACTACTCCCATACGATGGAACCATGGGAAAGTGAGAAATTAAATATCTGTCGCTAATTTTTTAAAAAATTGTAACAATAATGATTTACCTTGTACAGTCAGAGAGAGAGAGTGAACGGTGAATGTGTAGGAAATAGAAAAGTATAAATTTGCATAAAATTAGATCCACTACTGGAGACAAGGGATCTCGACCTCACGAGTCTAGCTGTCCATAGTTTCATTGTTCTCTCTGTCCAATCCATACTCAATTATTCAGTGATCTTCTTCCTCCTCCTCAGCAACATCTCGGTCCATCATCCTCATCCTCGGTGACTGAGACAAATGAGTTGAGGGGATTGTCTGGGGATGTGTGTGGGTGGATTCTTCACTCTTGCCTTACCTTTCATTACTCGCATTTGATTTGGCTGGAATACTAATTGCAATTATGTTTTTTCCGTATTAGATTCAAATAGATATTTGCACTTACGTACACTGTACTGACAGGAAGGAGGGTTGAAGGCACTCCCTGTATTATAAATCACACGATGAACGATTGGCAATTAATGTTTTTAAATATAGAAATATGTAATGTACATTTTCAGAAGTAATAGTAATAGTTTATTGTACATATTGTATGGAGGAATCATTCAACTTTCAATTTGCAATAAAAATAATTACCTGAAATCTGTTCTCTCCCTCTCTCTCTGTCGCATTCTCTCTTGTTTCATTCCTTGCTATATGATATGCTTGAATGACTCTGTTAGGTTGGTTGCATCACATCTTCCTTTTTTACGCATCCTCTACTCACCCAGTGATGTATGTAGGATTTCGATGGATCATCTTGATTGTTAATTCCTTTTTTACGAGCCAGAGGTGTCAAGTCATACAGTACAGTCAAAGGAGGAGGAGAAGAAGGCCGTCTTCTACTGGAGATGAGTGTGTAAAGCTGAGCACCATGACTTATAATTATTTTATAATACCGATACAAAAATAACAGTGTTTTCAAAACATTGGTGTCTGTGAGTGTGCACCACGTCTGACAGGGTGCTTCACACACACACACACACACACACAGAGAGAACAGTTACACACTCGGCAAACAAATTACAAGTTACACTAACTAATTTTTTAACATGAGGATTCACCAACTTAACATATTTCTCTTTTTTGGTGTACTACCATCATCTCACGTACCATCTGATCCGTTGCAGTGCAATTAACTAATCACTATCATATCAGTACACACCTGTTTCGTTCTTTCTTTGGTTTTAGAAAATATTCCCTTTGTACAGGATTGAACACGATAGAGTAAGAGAGTTGTATGACATCATCGATTCGTCCCGGTTTCACCTGTGACTATTCGTCTGGATTGTCGTTAAATATTAATGTAGGAGTATGATCGTAAAAAGTTTAGTTCCTTCTCTGGAATTTAAAAATCAATTTTCGGTCCTTTGCAAGTGGCTTCTTCATCTTTCCTGTCCTGTCCTGCTAGAATGTGTGCAACAATGTAATGCCCTGGCATCCTGCAGTTCTTTGCCGTAGAATGAGCAAACCCGACAATTCTTCCTGTCTTTCATAAAATTACGAATGCATCCCAGAACATTCAAGAAAAAATTATGTACTTCATACCTCATCTAATCAAAAGGGTATGCAAATTCTATTAGGGTGATGCCTCGAACGAAATACGTTTTATCTTTTTCGTCAGAGAGAAGGAAATGAGGAGATAAAATAAGTTCGTGATGTGTTCAAACGACACCAATTAAAAAGTCTGCTTCCACATTCCACGAAAATGATTAATATTCTCATATGTGGATGTGAACAATTTACGTAACATGGCTTTCTTCTCTCTTATGCAAACTAAAAATTGTCATTTTCTCCACTTTGAGTATTTCAAAAAGATTTCACGAAAAACAAAATCATACTTCATCGGATTTTGTATCAAGATTGTCAGTGGCTGAACTGTCATACATAATAATATTTAAGTCTTATGTTTAAGTATACAGTGTGGACAAAAAATTGATTACGTTTTGCACCAAAAAAAGTCAATTTTTGTCATGTCGGTGGAAATAAACAAAGAAAGTAAAATAGTACGCAAAAAGTCTCGCAAATTGAATTTTTGTCCAACATTTTGTAAAAAAACAAAAAAAATGAGTATCTCGCAAAAGTAGTTCCGAGTAATCTTCATTTTTTGACCACATGCAAAAAGACCCCCCAAGCTACTCTTAGATAACACTCAGGATATCATCATAGGAGGTATGTACAGGGTTGGGCATAACCTATTTCTCCCCCCCCCCCCTACAGCT
>WJFB01001778.1:0-26249 GCA_009870185.1 Pygmarrhopalites habei
TTTTAATTATGATTTTAATTTTGGAGTTACAAAACTGGAAAAAACATCCATATATAGAGAATCGAATTAGCTACTTAGATATTTGGTCAATATTGCATGAAGTCATCACATTTTGTGAAATAATTAATCAAAATTAACTAAAGCCGTGGCGGCCGCCTTCACCCCCGGGTGGACGGCTTCACTCCATTTGACGGTACTCAAAGGACCATTGGGAAATGTCCCTAGTGGGGACTCCCTACGAATCTTGGGGAATTAAAATAATAATAACTCTGAGCCGTAAATTTTTAGAATGAACTTTTATCTCACAATTTTATTTATTCTGATTGACAGTTGACAAGGTACGTTGTATGATGTATAAAATGATACCTGTGTCTCCTTTACTTACTGGGTCACCACCGATAAAAATTGACATATTTACTTACATTACACAATTCAATACAAACCCTTAATTATTTAATGCATTTTTTTAAAACAAAATTAAAATTGACATATTTAGTACCGAAAAGTAGAAATGTCGGTGAGTTTATTCCATATTGAGGTCAGAGGTCATTATATATACTAGTTAAAGTCATCTGGTCTACAATAACCCCAATATTTTAAAAGTAGCAGCACTTTTGCTAAGTTTTAGGAATTTTGCAAAAGTCCCAGTCCTTTTGTTTTTGTATGAAAGAGTTTACATGACATTGTCATGTCTGTAGTTCAATCCCAGTTAATTTTAATAACGCAAGACATGCAAAACACACTCAACTCACAGTCACACACACCATACATATTGTTATGTCAGTGTTGCTGACTTGAGCGTTCACAAGGTGAACCAGCTTTTTTTATTTACATGCTCTCTGCTCTATCAATTTAATAACCAAAGGGTCTTACGCAAATCCAGCTACACAGTACTACACACATAAAGAGAGGAGAGAGAGATAATGCACTTTAAATAATAATATTATGATTGAGAAGATTGTGGCATGGAATGGCATATGACTGCTATAGTCACTTGGAGTCAAACCTCAGAGGAAAAAACAACAGACACAGGCAAAAAAAATATACTGATGGCATTCATAAAAGTGTAAATTGTACATTTTTCTCATGTACTACACTCTTCCATTGGTTGTTCAGTGTAAACAGATAATATTTCCTATATACAACCGCACTGTATTTTTTGCTTCACAAAAATTAATAACGTCAATGCTAAATAACATCAAAAAAAGTTTTTACTTCTCACACAGCTTCATTTTACTAAAAACAAGTTTAGTACAGAGATAAAGTAAAGACAGACAGGGACTGTTTCAAAAAGTATTTATGAAAAATATTATAAAGTACCATCCATTCAGACTCTTTGTGTAGTGTAGTAGTAAATCGGATATTGACGAAGAAAATGACGCCTGAAGAACGGGATGCACTTGCCAAAGTAAGTCAACAAAAATTAACGTACATTATTTTTACTACTTACAATGAAAACTATTTAGTGTATATTTTACTAAAAGAATTATTTTCATCTTTGCGTCACAGTTTCGACTTCAGATCCAAGACATAGACTTGGACTGGTATAGTGGACATGACCAAAGTTTGCTCCGTTGGCTCCGAGGTCAGAACATGGCTTTTAAACTTTAAATTTTAAATGAGAATTAATTCTAAAAAATGCATTTTACTCTCTAGCTCGAAATTTGGACTTGGAAAAGTCTGAAAAAATGCTGAGAAAGGTAACTGAAAAAACTGATCATAGTAATTAATAGTGTTTGTATTCAGTGCATTTAAAATTTAATTTTGTTCTCTCAGCATCTAGAATGGAGAAAGACAAATGACATCCCCTCCGTCCTGTCCTACCAATTCCCGGAGAATATATCCAACGAATTACCCTTCAAAATCACTGGCCTAGACTCGGACGGATGTTTGGGTCAGTTGCAAATCTAGTAGATTCTTTTTCTTCTATATTTCATCAGCACAACCAGGGTTAAATATTATTCTTTATCTAGTTATTCTGGTGCCATTTGGGAAATGGGACATTTGTTCAAAGTTTTCAGACTCGAGGAAGAATACCCTGATATCGTATATAAACTACTTGTTCGAATTGTGGTACAAAAAAATGAAAAGTATGAGTACTCCGACCTCCATCCTGACCCAAGCAGTATTAATACTGGACTATGCCGGTTTCTCTCTCAGACAAATCAGCTCCAAGCAAAGTAATTGGGAAACTAATGAATATTTATCTTATTTTTCTTCAGATTTTTATTAAAAAATTAAATGACTATGTGCTATGACTATGTGCAGCTATTGAAGTCTTTCTTCAAATTTTGTCAATTTTGGAAAGCAACCACCCAGAAATTTTGAAACTCGGCTTTGTGATAAATGGTAAACCTATACTATTACTTAAATTAAATTTTTTAGTATAGAAGAAAAAATAATGATGTAGTGCCTCTTTAAGTAACTAACAAATTTCTATTTTGGATCCCAGCACCAAGAATATTTGAAATTTTATTTAGGTGAGTGAGACTATTTATAACATGATTAATTCTTTTTATAAAATTTCGTCAAAATGTTAAAATGAAGTCCCTTGTAACTCACAGGATATGTAAACCATTGCTGACTGCACACACTCTGTCCAAAATCTATATTTACGGATCAAATCCACTTACCTGGCGACCAGAACTACTAAAATTCGTTCCTCATCCTTCAATTCCATCCCAATATGGAGGAAGCAATTTAACTTGTTTTAATGTAATTACATAAATTAACCATCATTTATTTAATACGAATCCAATTTTTTATATTGAACAATATTTTATGTTATTCTAGTACCAGTTCCAAGATGGGACAGATTTTAAACTCCCCAATCATCATGCCTTTGGAGAGAATGACATGCAAACGATTATTTTGGAAGCCAGTAGAAAATTTAATTATGAAGTTTGTTCTACTGAAAAAAATCCAGTTTTGAGGTGAATTTTACAGTGACTTTCCATTTTGTCTAATTATTAAGGTAATTTATTTAAAATGCGCAAAGTGGGATGACAGGTGGTGTTTCAAAACTGAGAGTGAGGTGGACAAAAATGAGAATGCCATGGGATTTCAATTGTTGAATGAACGTTCCGAGAAATTGCTTGACTATCCACAAGTTGACTCTCATCTACACCTTCAGAATGGAACGTTTGAGTGTCCACACAGTGGAATATGTAAGTCAACAATATGTGTACAATAACATCAAATTCTTTACCGTGTAATCAACAAAATAAATTATCATTTATCTCATTTAGATACCCTCTGCTTTGACAACTCCAACAGTCGAATTAGTAAAACACTGAGATTTGCAGTCCTCATGTCCGACGAGGAGACTCAATAATGTTGAGATACCTATGTGACAAATTTAATAAAAATTACCCTCTTCTTCCCTTTCAGTATTAAAAAAACCTTTCAAAAACTACCACAATGGTACAGGGTTGGCTGCATTTTTTGTTATTGACCTCACTCTTTTCACTTTCCAGGAGAGAAATGAGTTCACGTGAGTGACTCACTGACTGACTGAGTGGATTTGCCCTGATTTTTTTCTCCTATTTGGAAATTTCACAATATTCTCGAATCATATTTCTCTTTCTCTCTCTCTGTGACACACACACCAAGGTTCACTTTTCTCTATCCCTCTCTCAAAGTAGACTAAGTGTGAATATGACGGTGGACCGGATGTGAGGTTGCGTGATCAAGGCAATCACACACACACAAGGATTTGTGCTCAAGAAATGGATATTCAACGTTGAAATTTGAATTCATTTATTTTTTCCCGAGAAAATTTGACTGAATAGGGTCACTCCTAAATTTTCTCGTAAATGCAACCCACATGCATACTCCCATTCACTTGTTACAACTCATTCTTACTACATAAGCTTAAGCTGGAGAAAGCGGAGGAGGAGAAGAAAACAACAGGAAACAGAGTCTCGTGTCAAAGGAGACCAGAAAAACAATATCCTACATTAGTATATGGGTAATATTATATGACAACCAGTCCTAAACACACACGGGGAGAATGACAAGGGAGAGCAATTATATGTAGTTGAAAAAAAGATCTGGCAAGTAGGTCAAATTTAAGTATTCAGAGAGGGGAGAAAGTGAGAGGAGAAAGTAGAGCTGAAGACTAATTATTTCAGTAAAAAATAGGATAATTCGTTCTTATTATTTCCGAAAAAACAGCACATGGGAAGATTAATCTTTCTTGTTTTCTTTTCTATTATTTATGATGAAGATTCAAATCTGTTGTTAGAAATACTGAAAAAGGGAAAGTAACAAAAAAATAAATCATGTTTAATTTAGTTTTCACAAAATGAAAATGGTGAAAATATTTTTTTGTACTTATTTGTCCAACTTCGAAAATAATCCCTTTTTATTGAAAATGCTTAGAAATTTAATACAACATACAATAGATCCCTAGATACAATAGATCCCTAGATACATGGGTACAGCTCTCTCAAATCGATTGTCAGGAATCAAGACACGTAATACACACACAACAGGAGCTTTTGTCCAAGGAAACAGTTTTCGATTGTCTGAAAGTCAAGAGAGAATTGACATTGTCATTGTGTGTGTGAAAGAGATTCTAGAGACGAAATAAAATACTACATAACTCTATAGCTACTTGTACTCTGAGAAAATAATATTAGAATGTGGAGGAGACATTATTTAAAAAATGTAATATTGTTCGAGGTCATTCCTGACTGTGTGTGTCGTTTTCTTGATTACATAAGTCGTTAATGAGAGGAGGAGGAGGCCTGTACAATACAGAAGTCAGATTGTGGGACTACAATAGAAGTCCTGGAGTAGAGTTTTTTAATCTGAGATCAGTATGGGGCTCATAACTTGGCTGTAGTAAATACGTGCCTCCACGTTTCATTCCATTGTAGGGAAAGTCCTATGGTTTCATTACACCTCTCAAAACTAAACTTACACTCACTCACAGTCACAGTGTACACACAACTGGAACTCATTTTACTATAAGAAAAATATAGCTAGTAGTATATGAATGAGGAGGGATTAGCCGCAACATGCAAACCATCAATTTTCCTTTTCTTCCTCCTTTAAATGCAATCTATCGATTTGGAACAACAATTCCCTCCTCCTCCTCTTCTTCCTCCTCCTTGGGATTCCTTTGTGAGCCTTTGTTAACCTTTATATTGTCCCCCTCCATGTCAATTTCTTTGTGTCACTATACACACACATGTATATATTATTTGGGTAGCCAGGGAAACTATTAGTTATTTTTTCTGTCATGCTTTTTGCAAAATCAGGGCTAGAGGAAGTGTGCAATCATGTAAAGAGAGAGAGAGAGAGAGAGAAAGGGGGAGGGGTTTCCCTATTTGCCATAATAACTTTTGACTATATAGTCAAAATCTCTTGTCACTATCTTGCCCCCACCCCAACACACACACTCACTCACTCATAATCTTACCTTCAAATTTGTCTGGGTTTCACGGTCTTACACTAAGCCAACAACAACATAAAAAAGGGGATTTTGTTCTTTCCAGGTTTAAACATTCTCTTTGTGTGCATAAAAGTGTGGAGCTCAAGTGTTCTTAGAGGTCAGTCTGTAATTCGGTGTTGGGGTGTGAAGGTGACCAGAGTGGTTGTGTGCTTTCACTCTGTTGTTGCTTTTTTTAAAAAAAATTATTGTATACTAAGAGAAAGTTGTGTGTGGCTTTTTAGCAGTGGAGGTGGGTTTTTTGAGGTGTGAAAGGTAAAGAATAAAAGGTGAGATGCAGTATCATCATAGATACGATGATTTGGATCATCTCAAGTTGGAGTTGGAACAGGAAAAACGATTCGGGTCAGTGATGTATGTACTTTTTTGTGGCAGGAATCCATTCCGTATTCTCTCTCTCTTTTACTTTGACCTCTATTTCTTGAATATTTTGACCTCCCAATTCCCTCTCTCTTTTTAATTTCCATACAAAATTGGAGACAGAGTGTGGTTTTGGTTGTACGTATACTTATGTAATATAAATTCTCAGGAAGAAAGCAATGGGAATGAAATTTGTACTAACGTAGGCCTGGTTTTGTAGTTGGGATTTAATTGAGGATTGGGAGAAGTAAATTGTAAATGATTGAATATTAAAAATAGGGAAACGATCGAGTGGTCAAATAATGAATTGGAAAGATCCATCACAGAATTGGAAGCCTATCTCAGTCAACTCGAAGGAAATAGTCGAGGAGGTCAGTGCGCCATTCTTCTTCTCAACTCGATCATGGATATTTTTTTGAGGAAAATAAATTAATGATGGTTAACTTTTGACATAGCTGACGATAATGAATGGAGAGTTAGATTTGAGAGTCAGACTGCACTCAATAAACAGTTGCAGGAACAAAAAGATTGGCTTGAATCAGAATTGGCAGAGGCCAGGAGGAGATTAACCACAGGTCACCATTTTTTTGAATTCTCTCTCTTTACTTAATTATAATGTATGTGAGTTAGAAATTTTAATTTGGTATTATTCTTGAGATATTCTAATTCAAATGATTTTTAATATTTTCAATCGGCAGGATCCTACCCAGGTAAAATGAATACTTTTTAAAGATGTAACAAAGAACAAAAGATTCACAAGAACCATTGGATAATGTTATTAATCCGTGGGATAAAATCTTTTTTGTTTATAGAGGCCATGAACTTTAATTTGGACGCCTTGAATGAGGTCTAGAATTTATTTAAAACATTAATTCTATACATATGCAATTCAATTCTCAAATTCGTTTTCAATTTTTCAATGAAAAATTACAGCCAGAATTACTCCGATTGGTGAAACACTTGGAACGAATGCGAAAGTAAGTTTTTTAAAATTTTTATGACAAGTTTTTTAGTTGTAGAAAGGAAAGTGGAGAAAGTTTTTGCAAAATACTAATAACTGTGAATTTTTTTTCTTGAAACAGTGACTACTACAGTTCTCTCCGGGATACTGAATGGAAACTGGACAAAGAGTCAAAGGTTTTTAATCTATTTCTGACCTATTAGATAAACCAGCTTTCCTAATCGTTGTCTATATTAATTTTGAAAATGTATATGTGATTAAAAAAGGAATTTCATCACTTTGATGAAATGCGAAGAGTTTACAAAATGGATTTAAAACATGCAAATCATACAATCGAACGGATGAGACTTGGGTGAGAGAATACACAAAATTCTGCCACTGAATATTTCTTAACTGAATTTTGATTTTCTAACCTCATTTCCGTATTTATTATCCAGACATGTTCTGGATCCAAGTGGAGCAGTCAGCCCGATTTACCCACCAGGATATTTCAGATGGTTGTAAGTTCACACACACACCCTCTTATTTTCAATGTAATCTAGAATTTCTTACTTTAATCCCTCCATATTTATTTATTTCCTTCCAGGGACACTCACACTCCAGTCAATTATCCTCCGAGAGAAGGTCATGCAAGTAACGGTGGAGGAGGAGGTGGGAAAAAAGGTCAAAAGAAAGGGCGTGAAAATGGAAGTCTAGACAGGAAAAAACCGGAAGAGATGCATCCAAGTCCAAGTCGGAGTAAAAGTCGGGCAGAGAAAAATCGGAAGAAAAAAGAAGCTCCTCCCGGTTATTGTAAATTTCGATTTATAGGATGAAGGCTTTTTGGCATTTCGCACTGTCTCTTTCTCAAATAATGTCATAAATCCTTATTTCCCTTCCCATCCTATCCGTAGGATCCCTGGTGAAGAACCCGGGTTTCAAATATTTTTTCCCTCTCACTCTGGCTTCAAGATTGTAGAATCTTCAGCTATGAGCAGTACACAATACAATAAAATATTCATTTTGTGGATGACTATAATTTTGACACTAATTGTCGTAGAGTAGCAGAGCCAGCCAATAACATCCGTGGAAGTCGGAAAGGGAGTCACATCGTCGTCCAGGAGAGTGAAAATGGGAATGTGACTGACGCATCCACTGCGGAGACGGAACCACTGGACAAGCAATCGAATGGTGAGGATACTTTCACCATCTCCATCACTAAAGAAGAACCGAAATTGAAACGAGAAGGGAGTAAAGACAGAATTCAAATCGAGGGCTAAACAACAACACATCATCACCGATTAAATTATCACAAGATGATGATCAGAATTGGACGATATTCCTAACAGAAACCAAAGGTAAACCAAAATTGACTTTGGGAGATTCAGGGATTCCAAGTCTCTGTCTCTTCCAGTAAGTCTCACACACGAACGCACTTGTCAAAAACTCAATCGAAAAAAAGACTACTGTAAATCCTTACATATCGAATTATAATAATCAGCTCATTTTTTAGCTTTAAGCCTAACAAAAAAAATAATAATATTTGTTGGACAACTCTCATCTCTTGTCCAACTTTACCGAATCGGGAATATAATTGTGCCACTCTTTGATTTTGATCTTAGTTGACTAAGCTAAATTGTCCAAAAGAGCCTCTCTTTCTCTGAAATATTGGGAATTTTGAAAATGAAAATTGAAAGTTATATCTCATCTCTCTATCTCAAAATATTCCATTTAAATCTAATATCACGTTGCTTTCATCTTCATCATCTCTTTCTTAAGTAGTGTCGTCGAAATGTACAATATGATACATGAGGAATATTTTCTAAAACACTGTCAACTTTATGTCCAGCTAGCTACATATCCACCCATCTTTCACTATCACTATCATCTCCTCTGAAAAGAAAAGGAAAACTAATTACAATTACCCTTTCTGACATTCCAAAAACTCATTAAAATGTACCTTTAATGTAAACTTGAATGTTGTAATTGTAATAATTGTTGTACCTTCTAATTTACGATTCGTAAATTAAGATCTACTCTTAAAAATTGTCTCTTCTTCAACAATCCTAGTTAATCTGCTGTTTGTATTAATTTATTTTGGCAATAAATAAATCATCATTTCAATTAATGACTTTTGTACTCATTTTGATTTAGAAATACTGTCACCCCCAAAAAAATACACTGTTGAATTAAAAGATTTCTCATACTTTTTTTCCTCAAATTTTAAAATGGACTGACACAGTCCCTCGGGCAGTGCACATTGCATAGGACAGTACATGAAATAGAAAGTGTCTGAAAGAATTTTTTGATCTTGGACAGTCTTGGGAACAAGTTTAAACTTTTTCTCTTATTGTTTTGTGTTTTGTATTTTATTTTCTTGGATTTACATACGCATACCAACAGAGGACGGAGAATCAAACAGACAGAGAGAGAGAGAGACAAATGAAAAGTTTACTTGTGCCCAGGCTAAATCGCGGAATCGGCGGGCCGCTCCTGCTTTCTCTTTCTTCTTTTCCCCATGCTTTGCTATGCTATGCTATGCAATGCTATGCCATGCTTTCCCTCTCCGCTGCTGGATAATGTTGTGGAGTGGAGTATGCGTCAAAACAAAAATCGAAAGTTTTCTCAATTCCACCTCCATGGGGAAGGAGCTGAACGGCTGGAGAATCGGAGAATATATGCACTATGCAGAGATTCCACCGACCGTCCTCTCTCTCTCTTTCTCTGACTCGCTCTATAGTTTTCTCCAGAGTGAAAATAAGTGAGGACAAGGCCATGAAACTACTACATACTCCTAGTACACACACACTCACTCACTCTCTATACAAACACACACATACACACCATCCACACACAAACATACAGCCACCTTCACAGCCTCCAACCCAACAGACAGACAGACCCGACTACCCGAAAAACCCGCAATTTTGAACTACATTAAATAACTCCCCATCACCAACCATCATCTTCTTCCTTTTCTACAAATTCAAATTCCATTTTAAAAGTCGTTTTCTTTCTCTCCTTTTTACACTCACCATTCCTCTTCCTCTCTTTACCCATATTCACTTCATTATTAACCCCCTTCAACTGTTTTTCTCTCATTTTTTTACTTTCTCTCTTTCTCTTTACCTTCTCTCCCGTGTCTGTCTGTGTGTACTCAAAAGGGGAAAAATTTTTTTACTCTCAATTTTAAATCCGAGTGGAGACGGAAAATACAATATGCATACTTACCTAACCTTTTAGGTAGTTCACACGCAAAAACTTTACAAGAAAAAATTGACAGTACTACAAGAACAAAAAAGAAAATCTGAGATTCAACTTTGTGATCCACACAAACAATTTTTTAAAGTTTTACTTTGTCCTCTCAAACACTGTCAGAATTTGTTGTTTGACAAAGTTCAGAAAATATATCCAGATCACACAATCTTGTTTGAGAAGCCCAACAACTTTTTGTGCTGTACTTTGAAGACTTGAACGTTGACAATAATAATAAAAAGAAACTGGAAAATGGTGTAGGAACTTACAAGGAACTTTGTAAAATTAAAAGTGGGATTACTAATCAAATCTAATTTTTATATACACACAAAATATTTACAAAAGAAAAGACTGACTTGTGTAAGAATCATTCACTGTTGTTCTGAAAGTCAGAAACTTTACTTCCGCACACACACTCACTACTTTCAAATCAAGTCTTAAAATTTTGCTCCACAAAAGAACAAATTGCACATGCAATTTTTCGTCAGTGTGTCTGTGTTTGTGAGTGTGTGTGTGTGAGGGAGAGTGATCCAGTTGCAGAGAAGTAGTAGTAAGGAAATTAATCTTCCTGTGTGTGACGACAATAATAATTAAAATTAACAATTATTCAACGGCGCACTGCACTGGAGATCTCTACTCTGCATCAGCATGAATTACTACAAGCACAAGATTAATCTTCGTTACTTTGAACTTACAATTAAATGACAAGCAAAAGGAAGAACTGGAGCACAAAATGTGTACATTTTATTTGTACGTATATACTGGATAATTGACTACTACGACAATAATAATTAAGCAATACATTTTACACACACTTATAAAGTCAAGCCAAAGAAAGAGAAAGAAAAAAGATAACTGGAGAGTCACAACAACAGCAAAAACTTTTGTAATCTGAAGCCTTTGGACAACAAAGAAGGACAAAAGGATTTGATAATTACTAGTACACTTACAAAACTACATGATGATCATAGACTCCAATTTTTAAAAATCCTCTACAATTATTTTAATTCTCGGCCATTATATACACAATAACTTTTAGACTGGAAACTCTTTTTTTCTGCTCATTCGTGATCATGACTACTTGATTTAACAAGAAAAAATCCTAGACGACAATAATCCTCGACACATCATCCCAATCTAAAAGCTCATTTACGTACTAATTGTTGAAGAAATAGAATAATCTTTTTCAAAGTGCACAATCTGAAATTTAACCTTCTCCTATAATCAAAAAAATCTCCAATAGTTTTAATTGTCGTGTCGTGGACCTTCCCAGAAAATTTCGTAGTTCTACCAAAGAAACTAAAGGAAGAGAGAAAAAAATGTTCATCTTCATCATCATCCACCAACGTCAAAAAAATTTACTCTGTCCCAATTTAAATCTGCCCAAAATTTGATCGATATTCTAACATTTTCTTCACATCCACTCCATCCCTCCCCCCGCGGGTTCTTTCATCCCTTCAACCCACGAACTGGGATAGTAAGGTAAACTGTACAAAATATAATTAGTAGTTGAAAAACCTTTTTGAGTCTTAATCTTTGAAGTTTGATTGTTTGTGGGACCAAAAAAAGAGTGTGTGTGGAAGTATGTGAGGGAGAAAGAGAAAGGAAAGTCAAAGAGCATTCGAGTTTGGTAGTGTGTGACGAACAGTGCCGATGCATGTAAAAGTTTAGAGAGAGAGAGAGAGAGAAAGAGAAAACTCGACTCTGGGGAGGGTGAAAGCGAGAGAGAGATGTGCCACGCAAATTGTTTCACTATCTCTTCTCTTGTCTGTGTGAGGGATGACAGGCGGAAATAGGGATGCGAGATGGTCTGTGTGTGAACTCTGAATTGATTTAAATGCTGCTGAGATGTGGAAGAGAATAGAAGAAGTGACGAGTGCAGTAAGCAATTTTATATTATAACACATGTAGACAGCAAAGAGACCTATCTCTCGCCTCTCCTCCCTTTCTCTCTATACATATACATATACTTGTGTGTGTGTGCTTCAACTACGAGTACAAAGGCCATGCCTATGCAGGGAGAGAGAGCAAGGCGTAGAATATAGGGACAGGTCAAAATCAATAAATTGTGTCTGCCTCTGCTCTGCGGTAGCCCTTCCCTGCAGCAGCAAAATGCATAAACTTTCACACACAGTGAAATTTTCCCCGCCAACTTTCTCTCTCATATTTGTACACACTCACCCACGGTGTGTGTGTGCTTGTGTGCTTTGAAAGTGAAAGTACACAAAGAATTTATTTTTTTGATAAAGAAATGTTTGAGAAAAATAAATGTTGTCTACAGCTACACACTTTTATCTTCTTTTTTCCCAGGCGGATGAGGAGAGTAGAGCATGACCCGTTGAAAACCGCATCCCAATTGAGACAATGAATGAGGAGAACCCTTTCTTTTGTCTTAGAGTAGTCAAAGAGGAGCAGAAACAGGAGCAGAATTCAATTGGCAAGACGACGACGATACTGAGCCGACGACGAGTCTCTGGAGACCATGGAGGAAAGGAACAAGGGAAATTACTAAATGCAAGACAATAAAAAAAGAAGAAAAAAAGAGAAAGTTCTGCTCAAAAAATTAGAAAAAGAAGAGAGTCGAATTAGTTCAGGTTGATTGGGAAGAAGGAAGATAACACAAAAAAAGAGAGAAGACAAAAAAAATATTTTCGTCGTTGAATAAAAATTTGTCAAATCAAAAGAAGAAGCCCAAATGAAACGGAAGGGGCAGTGAGATGAAACTATGCGAAAAATGCCTAATTTTCTATCTGTCATCCGGAGCAAAATCCCTCGAATACGAGGTACGGGTAATTTGGTGGCTTAACTACCGATTCGGTGTATTAGAGTACACTTATTATGTTCGTTAGTAACCGTACAGAAATTTGCTATATATATTACATTTTGTTGTTGTTTTCACCCAGACGGACGACACTTTACACAGGTCAGCAGAGTTAAAAAATTGATTTTTAAAAAAGACACTTTTTGATGTTTGTTCAATGTACTTACTTTTACATAAAAAAAATGAATCTTTAGGTATTGGCAACATTGGCAGTATCTTTAGGACCCTTCGCTGCTGGGTTAGGAAAAGGTTACAGCAGTCCAGCTTTAGCGTGAGTTTTTTGAACTGCTTGTAAATATGCAGTAGTAAGTAATAAATCATAATTACTTAATCAATAATAATTTTTTTTAAAAAAATTAGGTCCCTTCAAGAATCCAGGAATACATTTCCAGTGTCAGCACAGGAAGGATCATGGGTAGCCAGTCTGTCACTGTTGGGTGCCATGTTTGGTTGTCTATTCGGAGGTAAATGTCAAAAGGACTCTCTCTCTTTCTGGAATAATAATAATATTTAAAAAATGGGATAAAATATTGGAAAATACTATAAATATATTATTTTATTATCCCCAGGACTGATGCTTCAACTAGGAAGAAAGATGTCTTTGCTCATAGTCGCTCTACCCTTTTCCGGCTCATGGCTCCTCACCGTCTTTGCCCATCGAATCGAATTAATGTACTCAACCATTTATTAAATAATTAGGACGTTATGAAAACTAGAGCATTTACGCTTAAAATTTATAAACTTCAGAATAGTTTATAAATGAGATATGTCTGTATGATGAATAAATGTATAAAATTTTATTGACATTTAAAAGGTATTCAACCTCCTTCATCGGTGGATTCTGCTCTGCCATCACACTCCTCGCCACTCAAGTAAGAACACGAACGACACTATGACATACACAAATATGAGGCATGACAGTGCATACTAAAAACCTCTGGATGAAAACTTGTACCATACATACATATATCTCAAAATCCTCCATCTCTGTCTCTAAATATTTATGTAACGGGCATTCTCTTATGTACTTATGTTGATGTGTACGTGTATTTTTGTGTGTAGGTTTACGTGAGTGAAAGTAAGTTGACGATTTACTTTAAATCTTACTATTCAGAAGTAATATTTTTTCCAGTATTGTTATTATACTGAAAACATGACTGAATAAAATAATGTCCATTGTCTTACCAGTTTCTCATCCCGAAATCCGTGGTTGTCTCAGTGCTGTGTTGAAAATGGCAGGGCATTTGGGGACTTTGTCTTCGTTTGCCTTTGGAGCATTCCTCGACTGGCGTCAATTGGCCACCGTGGCAGCAAGTGCTCCAATCCTCCTCTTCCTAGCCATTCTCCCCATCCCCGAAACTCCAAGTTTCCTTCTTTATCACGGCCGGGACGAAGAAGCCTCCAAATCCCTTGCATGGCTAAGGTCAAGTCAAGCGGATGCGGCAGGTACAATCAAATACAATTATATCATACATAGGAAAAAGTGTTAATGTATGCTCTAAACCTGATCATTTAAAATTTTTTATCATATTTTGAAGACGTCACATCGGAGATGGACACACTCCGGAGTAATATTTTGTCAAAGAAGAAAAGGTTAAAACAACAACCAATCCAATTCTAATACATGTATGTATGTAATAAACTAAACGACTAAAAGTATCTATCTTCATTTCAGTTTCATCCCCAGTTGCTCCAGTCAACTCACCCGTCAACTCTTCATCACTTGTGGACTCATGTTCTTCCAAAAGGTCTGTCTAAAGTGAATTCCTTTGTTTATGGTACATAATTTTGACAATGTATTGTTGACTTGATTCATAGTTTTCTGGAGTCACCGTTTTCTCTTTCTACGCTGTTCCCATATTTAAGAAGGTCAGTCTACTATTCTACTATATCCATTATGAAGATTATACATACATTTATGGACAATTCTGAAATTTGTGTTCTCCTATTTTTACCAAAAAACGCAATAGGTTTTTGGAAGGTCACTAAATCCTCACGGAGCAGCCATTGTCGTCGTACTTTTGCAACTGCTAGGCTCAATGACTTCCGGATTGTTGATTGACACTGCGGGACGACTCCCACTCCTCACCCTCTCAAATCTTTTCATATCTGGGAGTTTCTTTGGCTTTGGCCTGTACAATTGGATGGAGGAATCTCTCCCTCCCTCACATCCTGGATTCGGTCCCTCTCTTGACTGGATACCTTTGACTTGTGTTCTCTTCTTCACACTATTTTTCTCCATAGGCATTGGACCCATCTCATGGCTTATGGTACACAAATTTATTTTTTTTTTAAAAAAAAAAAAAGACACATGTCCAATAAATCTTATTATTAATGCTGAATCAGAAATGTTGATACTAAACTCTACTAAATTTTGATCTGTCCACATTTCTAGGTTGGAGAGCTTTTTCCTCTAGAGTATCGGTAAGAATAATACTAAAAATAAGTTGTGTTTAGCATCTAGGTAACATTTTAAGAAAGAATTTCGTCTCAAATGGCAACTATTTTACCTAAACTAGAAATTTCGGTGGGGCAGTCTCGACATCGTTCAGCTATGCCTGTGCTTTTGCAGCAGTTAAAACTTACGTGGATATTAATAATCAGATTGGTTTATACGGTAAGGTTGTCGTTATTTGAAATATTATCATAATATGTAATATTATCTTACTAGACTACTTGATCTTACTAGGAGCCTTCTGGATATACTCGGCCGTGTCGATAGCGGGACTATGTTTCGTTTGTTGTGTCGTCCCCGAAACTCGGGGTAATAAATTAAACCCTGATATATTGATATTATAAGTTAACGATTATTAATGGTAGAGTAACTATTTCTTATACATACCTATAATCTTCTGACTGTCTCTCTCTCTCTTTCCCTTTGTCCAGGTGTAGAGTTGGAAGAGATGGAACATCATCCTCCACCGACAACAACAACTGCTCATCATCATTATCATTCTTCGTCTTCTCGTGCTCATCATTCGCAACCGATCGTCAGTGAACATGTAAATAGTGCATTTAGTCAGCCCAATCCTCTGAGTAGAATAACTCGGAACTCTCTCAACTGTTCAGCTCATCTCAATTTTAATAATACGACCCTCGCACAATCTCAGTACCACAGTCCTCCAGACCTACAACAACATCATCATCATAAAACACATTATCAACATCAACAACAACAGCAACAACATCATCATCATCATCAACAACAACAACAACAATATCATCATCATTTACAACACTTATCAAATTCGCATCATCTCCTCCCTTCCTCCTCGCACCCAATCCCTTTCCGACCTCTCAGAGGAACGGCTGTCTGACAACTACTCGTCATAATAACTATTATAACTTTCTCAACAATTAATTTGTTCCCCAATCTAATTACTAATCTATTTTCTAATAATAATAACAAATCATACACACAAAATGTGCCAATCGATATAATAAGAAAAATATCATCACTCGTCGTCGTCAAATTTTTTACCTTTCCCCGTCGAAAACAAATTTCATTTTGTTCAGTTTTGTCAACCAAAAGCAGCAGCAGCTTTATGCTTCTACTTACTACACCGACGATTCAACAATACCTATTAAAATTTTGATGATGATGACGATGATGTACTTTCTCAGCAAAGACTGGTGAGGACGAAGAAGTTGTTGTTACTTGTTGTTGTTGCTGTTGTTTTTCTAAAAAAGAAGAAAAAAAGCCTCAATTAGCAATACAAATCGTAGATTTAAAAGTACACTCACACACACTCCATAGTATGGAGTCCATACACATACATATTACTTAGGCTTGTTGTCGTTTGTCAAAGCAAAAAAGGCAAATCTTTACAAGTTCTATAGAAAAGCCACTTCTACATAACACACATGTAATACCTATATATTATATAATGACACACACGAAATTTATAAAAACAAGAGTTTCTATTAGTCGCAATCACAATATTTATATAGTAACTAATAATGTAAATAACGTAAAGGACAATATCAAGAGATTACACAATGTAACACACGAAATGAAAAATTATCATATATACTTACAAATGACAATAACATATTACCTATATAATATAATATTACATACATATATAAAAGAATATTTAACGACTCTAGATATTCTGTACAATATATAATCAAATGAGATATTAGACATTGACAGTTACTGGCTAATGAAGATTTTCAAAATAGCTTTTCTTTTTGAGATTACTGAATCCATCACACAAACACTATTCCTGATTGTTGTCGGTATATAAACTGACAAAAATGGTACTCCAAGTTATTTATGTATCTAGTAAGTATACTTGGAATTTCCTCCAACAACTCCCTTTTATCTTTAGCTATTTTCAATCAATATCATCATTATTCGATAATAATAATACTGATATACTGGGAAAAAGTATTTATTATACTTAAAAAAAGTCATTTACAAAATTCTAGATCAACAAATTTGAAAAAATTAGAGAAAGCGAGAGTGATATGTACTAGAAGGAGAGAGAGAGAGAGAAGGAAAAGGAACGTATTTTGATCTGTATTAAAATGGAAATTTCATGGTATAAACACTGATATGATACTGAATAATTGTAGCTCACTCACAGTAAAGGTTGAACTGACAATTGAAGAGAGAAAAAGAAATTATAGCTTCCATTATTACCATGTTGATGATGAAGGGTGTACCTGAGAAAAGAAGGAAAATGAAAACGGATGAATTTTCAAAATTTTCAATCAGCCCGTAAAATTTATTAAATATTCTGATACTTAGTGTATATGTAATATCCAAACAATTTTAATATACTAAATATGGAGAATTTTAAAGAAATGTGTTTACTTACCTGCACTGGAGACACAGCAGCTGGAACAGTCATGTCCCGCCCAGAAAACTAGAGATAAAAGAAATAACTATTAAAAAATCAGAATCCCGTCATAGGCTGAAATCTGTACAGATAATAAATTAAATATTAAAACAAAATATACTTACTAAATATCTAAGAAATAAAAGTCTGAGACAGACAATAAACAAGTTAAAACAATAAAAGAAAATAGACTATATAAGCGAGACAATAACAAGAGCAAGAAAACAAAACTAAATACATGAGATGACTTGATTAAATTTTTCCCAACAAGTCAAATTAAAAAGTATATCAAACATGTCTTATCTATTCCTAATCAGTATTCAAATTAGCAAGTAAAAAGTATTTAAAATGTGCTAAAAATATGTAGGAGAAACTGAAGAAAGGGGCAAGGATGTCTACTAAGGATAAAAATCTATTATGATGGTAAAAACAAATATTAAAAAAATGACTTATGACGCGCTTCCATATTAAAGACAAAAAAAATACTAAAGACAATATCGGCAGTGTACAATAACACATTTTAAATGATCAAGTCATAGGGATTAGGAAATGGTGATTTTACAAAATAAAAATTACTTATAGAGATAGCTGAACTTATGATAAATAGGATCAACAAGGAAAGTTATAGCCCATCTTTCATTTTCTTGACAATTTCACTCATAGAATTCGAATTCATCTAATAGCCCTTTCCCATAATAATTATTAATTAACTAGTTATTTTAATTAATAGCCTTCATATAAAGTATATTAAACTAGCGGTTGTGCAAACTTGACATAAGTATTCAAAAATTATGTCAAAAGATAATTGAAGTAAAAAGTCATTTGAAAAATATAAGTCTTTAACTATTTGGAAAACTAAAATCATACACATACAGCAGCACAAACCTACCAAAAATGTAATTAAGATAATTAAACTATGACTATATAACATACTTTTAAGTAATCTACGATGGATTAAAAAAAATTACGTAAAATATCAAATTATATAGAAAGGGAAAGTGAGAAATCAAAAACTATTGCCTTCAATATATTCATTTGCATTTCGAATTAAATTTAATAAATTAACTAAATATAAAGTACATACATACATATATGCATAGAGAATTTTTAGGTGTATCGTTACTACTACACAATTCCCTATGTAATTACAAGAAGAACCCACAAAGTACCCAGAAAGTCAAAATTCTCTGACCTTTGAGATGTTCTGAATATGTCAGGTTTTATAAATTTTTAATCAAGTCCCCCTTGTCCCTTATTACATGTAAACCACTTACCCTATATTATTTAATAAATCTGTCACTTAACCTGGGTACCAGGGGCATTCTGGGTCAAATATAACATATTGACCTCTCCCTTCGCCCCCAAAAAATGACTCAATTCGACAAGAAAAATTGACCTAGTATGTTAAATCACCCTTCAATCCTTTCTAAAATACACTTTAGACTGTACTTTAGATTTATTTGAGACATTGTACAAGAGCTAACTGAACGTGTAAAATTTTCATTTGTTCTCTTAATAGACAATAGTGAAGCTCAAAATTAATGTGAAATTAGAGACAATTTAGTTATTCCTTTCTCTTCAGTACTTTTTAATTTAAACCGTTTAAGCATTGACCCTTGCATGGCTTGTACTTTTAGAAATATGAAATTAAAAGAAGAAGCCTAATTACAAAAAAATTAGATTATTGTATAGAAAACAATTTCATTGTATTTAAGTAAGACTACGTAATTTAATTTAAAACTAATAAAGAAACACTATTGACACAAAAAACTATGAAGAAAACGAAGACTGTGACCGTTTTCGAAAAACTCCTGTGAATAAATGATGATGATTATAAACTTAATGGAGACAATAATAATGAGATTCATAATTATTTAATTATGAATATCAGAGATAATAATTAAAATAATTATGCAAAAATCTGTTTTTATTAATCCAAAACACAAACACACACACTACATATTATTACATAAGTAATTTTAAGGTTAAGAGAGCTAAAATTTACAATAATCGAAAAGTCAAAAAATGATGCGAGTACTACTGACAATAAAATACGATATAAGTAAATACATATACATATGAATTATTAAAGCGACTGGATAATTTTTTGAATAAAATATCATACGCTATCAACAGAGAAATTATATCAAAAAAATGGAAAGAGATTTAAAGAGAAAAAAAATTGTGAAAAAAATAATTAAGATTTTCAAATGTACGATGACGATCAACGCTCATCATAAAAAGGTGAAAGGTCAATTTTTAAAAAGAAAGACAGAGAAAGAAGAAAGTAAAAAATGAAAACCACATATTATGTATAAAACAGACAGACAGATCACACACACATCATAAATTTAAGCATGTAATAGCATCATACAATAAAATATCAAAAAAATACAATGTAAATTATTAAAAAAGTCAATGTGGATAAAAAGCGCTGGAATAAAAAAAATTGTCAAGCTGAAAAATCTTCCTCTTTACAACTCCTTTCTACTTTTTACACACACACACACACAACTTTTCGTAGGAGGAGGTCATCTTCATAAATTCATACCATAATCTTGATCTTCTCATAAAGATGAGTGGGGGAATAAAAAAATAACTGAGGGCGTCAATTATTTAGTGTCTTTAATGGAGACTGAGAGACTCTGCGTCTTAACGTGTGTGTGTGTGATAATGTGCACTTGCTAATTTTTCTTCTCTCTAAATACAAGAAACGGAGTAGTAGCAGGTTGAAGGAGTGTGTTACACACATTAAAATATAAAGATGCAGAAAGGTAGTCTGATATACTTATTAAAAGTATGTTGGGGAGAATACAGGAGAGTCAGACTTTCCTATGCTGTTGTTGTGAAGTTGCCAAAAAAACCTGAGAATTTCTGTGATAAAAATAAACGGGGATAATATTAGTATTTGCGAAGTTGAAGGCTTGTGAGGAGGAACCATTGACATGAGAGAGTGTAAAGAAGTTGCAAAAAATCACTCATTTTGCATTAAGCCCCGTCGTCTTTCCATTTTCTCTCTCTCTCTCTTATAATGCGTAAATAGAGAGAGAGACGACGACAGGGTTCACAGCAAGTCTCTCTCTGTCCTTCATTACCATCAAGGAAATTAAAAAATAATAATTAATAAAATAATCAAGAATTAACGGATCAAGAATTAATCATGGAAGCTCATGGAGAAACAAGACCTCGGAAACGTGGTCACTCCAATAGAAAACAAAAAGGTCAGTCCAATTACCTGTGTAAAACTAGCTAGAGTGTGAGATTTAATTGATCCAACTTTTCAAAATGAAAAATGATTTAATTACAATTTATTCTAGCAGAAAAAGTGGAACCAGAAATCCTCAGACCCAAATTTATTGAGGAAGAAGAGGATTTGAATGATGAAAGTTGGAGTAATTATCACAGTAAAAGAGGACTTTTTCCATTTCTTTTCTCTGTATTTTCCCTCCTGGAATTTTTAATTGTATTTTAATTTTGACTGTTTATCTGTGATTTTTCCAGTGGAAGAAGGGGCTGGAGATGGTGGGAGTTTAGTGTACAAAATTTTATTTTTTGTCCTTCTCCTTGCCCTCGGAGGTTTGGCCACTCTCGTCCTCATCGACAATAATTATAATATTGCAAATGCCAACAATAATAATAATAATGGAGAAGATGAGGATAGTCACGTGGTCGTCGAACCAGATCATCATCATCCTCAAGAACCATCAATTCCAGAAGTGGAGGAGACTGGATTTGCAGCATCCTGGTTTGACTGGCTCACAAGTAAGAACAGTTGACAATTCATAACTTTATTCACTCACAAGTCCGTATGTCAGAGGTCACTTTGATTTTATTTGATTTCAGATGAACCAGTAGAAGATCATGGGATCGTGGCGGAACACAACGAAGACCTTCATGAATTTCGGGACGATCATGACGACGAGGATGAGGACCATGAAGATGGAGGTCACCACGATGACCACGACGACCACGATGACGATGAGGTAGAAGAAGCCCCCGTGTCAAATGTCAAAGTGGAGGAGACTGAGTCTCCTCCTCAACAACAAGAACAAGACGACAATGGACAAGTTCAATTTGGACAGGAAGTGGAGGAGGATGATGAAAATGACATAAATAATAATGTACGTAGAGGTGAACATCAAGGAGGAGATGAGGATGACAATGACTCAGAGGAGGAGGAACAGTCAGTGAGAGTGAATTATGATAATGTGCCAGTTTATAATGTGGAATCACAAGCGGCAGATGACCGGTCAACACAGCAACAAGAAAATAATCAATTCCCAGAAGAACCTACTGTAAATCCACAAGACAACGAATCTCCTTCAACAAATCCACCAAACAATGACAACGAATCTCCTCATCATCAAAATGAGGAGGAGGATGAAGAGGAGGAGAATCCTACATTTGCTCATGACCGTGACAGTCAATTTGATGACTTAATAGATGACGTTGATACTCAAAACTTAATTTAATACACTCAAAATACATATTTAATTAATTAATTTGCAATTTTTGAGAGAGAAGTTTCGTGTGTGTCAAATAGTTTTTTTTGTTTGGTTGATTGGCTCATTTTTGCACTCGTCTCCAGCACACACACACAACTACCCGGGTAAAGAAGGGGGAGCGACGAGTTAATGATGTAATGTATAGATTAAATATATAAAGAGATTATTATTGTTATTATTCCTATGTATTGTACTAAATAAAAAATTGACTTTAAATCTGACAAAAGAGAAGGACGGGGGAGAATTTTTTTTGCATCAACTCGTGGAAAACCTGTTTCAAAACTATTTCAGTGTTTTTTAACGGTCTACTTACGATTAGTTAAAGATATTTTTTGAAGAAATATAAATGTCAAACATCATAGGACAAAGTATTGACACAGTAAATGGGAAAATGGGAACACATTAAAGAAAATGATCTGTTTGATCTTGTCGCGAAAATCTTTTTTGCACTCTCTCTACCTGCACACATATGCATAAAGTACAACTTTGGGAAAAGAGGTACTGTGTGTGTGTGTGGTTGGTGCTAAAAGTGTGCTAAATGTATTTGTAATGTGGGCCAGTGGAAGATGAAATCACATGTGTGTGTCTTTAGACTTTAATGTGTAACCTTCAACCATTTATTTGGTTCATCCTTGCAACTTGGCCGTTCCTTTCGTAGGTAAATATATATTACAAGAAGACAAGTATTTACATAGTAGAGATCTATTAGTAAGTCAAAGTCTTCCGAATTTTTTTTGCTCACCGGGTAATTTCCGTCCAAATTAAACATGCCGAACTTAGCTGCAACTTGCGAATCGTAAGTTGCGATTTGCGTTTAGAATTAAGTCTTGCAAAGTCAGAAAAAGGACAATTTTATAAGGACAGAAAAATGTAACTTATTGTACTCTCCTTCCTCAGTTCATTTCAACTTGTACAATTAATTTAACCTAAGATTATCTTAGTAAATAATATACTTAGAAATTAGTAAAGTGTAGGATTTCGTGACGAAGCGTATTTTTTATGCACACATAGACACAGACACACACACAATTGACACATTTATGTAAAGTATTAAATTAGACACATATTTCCTTAATTATTTAAATTGGACATGTCTTTTCCCTAATATGTAATTAATTTTAAATATTGACTCTCATCATCATCAGCATTAAAATAATGGATAAGCCTTGCTGTTCCAGATGAGATGATCCTCCATTTTGTCGAAAAATGGTGAAAAGATTATCTCGAAGCCTTCCATTCTCCTCGAAAGTAAATCTTGGGACAATTTGTCCACCAGTCGTATGTCACCCATGTTGACCCCCAACTGTCACCCTGTTCGGATCATAATTTGACACTCTGACAGCAATCGTCTGGTCAATCCATTGACGAAATCTTGTCACGTCCGTGTACACTCCTGGTACTCCATACTAGAAAATAATAAAAAAATTACATACATACAATTTTAGTCTCCAGTGCTTCTGGAGATTCGCCAGTACATTTAAATTAGTAATAAAAATGTAGGATGACCCACAGTTCCACAATTGACCCCCCAGGAGACAATCCCAACTAGTACGTAACGCCAAGGGTCAACCAAACTTGGACAAACCAGTGGGCCACCTCCGTCACCCTTTTTTTAAAATTACAGAATTACATTAAAATCTTTCTTCAGTTTCTTCTGATAATTTATTTTTGAAAAAAAACTCACGACGCAAGTGTCTTGACCCTTCTGCCCTCCGGCACAAAGGAAACTGTCATGTAAATTAAATTCAGGTCCCAAATTCGTCCTTCTCAAAGCCTCCTGACAAATTCCCGGTGGGACAATCGGTAGTTCAACTTCTTTCAAAATTGACTGGTAAGAACCATTATGCCCTACAGAATTTTTCCCATTTAGTTCAAATTCAACTGAAATTTTTACAAAAAAATTATACAAGTTACCAAATGAATTTTTTCCCCATCCTGTAGCCCAACAAGAACTATTGTCGTAGGCTGGCCAAGTCGTGGGTGGTAAACAAATTGTGTCAATATGAGGAGCCAGGACAGCGGATCGTTGAAGAAATACCAGGGCAATATCATTGTACAAAGCTCCCGGGTAGTAGTCAGGGTGTGAGACAATTTCGTAGCCCAAAATGTCCTGCAAGAATTTTTCCGTCAACTTTAAAAGCCATTTCGCTAATTTATCATTGTTAAAACCCGGGTTCATTCTTACCTGGTAAGGATAAAATTCGTTGGTGGACTGAGTGTCCCATTCTCCCATCCTCACGACCAACCGTTCGGGTTTCTTTCCCCTGACACAATGAGCTGCTGTAACGACGACTGAGGGCCAAACCAGGGAAGCACCACACAAAAAATAGTTGGACCACCTCCCCTGGATTACCCGCCTCTCCAATATTCCAACCATAAACGGGTATTCACCAAATTGTGTCTCAGAATCCTGCAAAACATTTTGACAGCATAAAAAACCCTGCTTTTCCTATACAGGTTATATTGACTGTGTACGTGTGTGTTGTGTGTGTGAAAAAAAAGACTCACTTTGAAACCTAGGATCCGGGCATTGACCCCATTTGGATTGAGAGAACCACACCGTGGGACAAAACCCGGGATGGCTGTACTCGTCACACCGGACGGTGGATTAGTGGGGCCCCAAGGGGACGGAGTTGTTGGGATCGGTCGGGGTCTTCGGCAACACACTTCTAATACAGACTGACATGTCCAACCGTACCTGATGTCAATCACACCCGAGCCGTCTGTCACCACCTTTCAACAAAATGCAATTTGAGTTTGAGATTTTCACCACCACCCAAATTGAGGTCATTTCTCTTTCTTTTACCTGACCCTCCTCACAGTAGTAGTAGGGGACACAAGTGCAATTATTATTTTGTGGAGTTGTCCACTGGGTCCACTGGCTGGGTGTGGTCCGGGTTGTGAGGTCACCCCATGTCACACCAACCCTCTCTCTTCCCTTCCCTGTCGTATGCGTTTACAAGAATTTAATTTACACAATCCACAATAAAAAAAACAGGGAAAAATTCAACACAGAAAAACGAGTGCAAGTTTTAATTTTTTATTAGTAATTAAAATCACTGAATAAATTGTACCTCCAGCTTGATTTTGACTCTTGTACCCTTTACTCTGTTGTAATTTGTTGTCCACGCTGAGAAGAGGTGGACTGACCCTTCCTCCTCCTGCCGTCACTGCCGTGTCAACGTTCCAAATCGGTCTTGTTCCTCCTCCTGTACTCTCCCGGGTAATCCTCACCGAATTTGAGTCACTTTCATTATTTTTCTTTGGCAAGTCAGAAGTTGACTTAATTCCCTCCACCGTGGAAGAGAAGAGAAGGAGAAGGAACGCAAAAATCCAAACAGAATCCATTTTGTCAAGAAAATACTTTACGATCATTCTTCTCCTCAGGGCACAGCAGGAACCTTCTGGAAATTTTAAACGTGTGTGTTTTGAACTGCGAAATTTTAACTGTATTTACACTTTTTTTTCACAAAAAAACCAACTTTATCCAATCTTTATGGAGCCAGACTTGACTTGACTTGAACTGGAAGCGTAAGGGAAATGAGGACCGGTTTGACTTTTTCGGATTTATATATGAAAAAATCCGGGTCCAGTGGAATTGACCCCAATTTCTTCCCCTCCCTCCTCCTCTCTCATCAATAATTAGGAGAGTGAGTCAAGTAGTATTCTATTTCCGGGAGAATGGCATCACACACACGAGAATAACATTACGTGTCACATGATATAAGAATTCGTATGAAAGTGAAAGTAAAGTATTCCCCTCCTCCCCCTCTCTCTGACTATACGTGTGTGTGTCACTTTCTTGTGTCCATCTGAAAAGTGGAGGGACAGTGAAGAGAGGAGGAGGATGAATGGCTAAGGAGATGGAGGCGGAGAAGGAAGAGAGGTGATTTATGAGGGTTTATTGCATAGGAAAAACACACATGCAAATAACACCCACAATTTTGCATACACTCTAAACACAAAAGTGGAAAGTTTCCACTTATCGGTGGAGCCCAGGCACTGTGCCAGATCGGTGGAAAATGGCAGCGCATGTGTGAACTTTCCACTTATTGGAGGAAAA
>WJFB01001779.1:0-26233 GCA_009870185.1 Pygmarrhopalites habei
CCAATTTGACCTTTCTCATTTTGCGACCGAATGACGCTTCATTCAGTGATGAGTAAACCCCAATGGACACGTTTAGGCGCCAAAAGTCAAAATCCGAAGGGGTCAGTGTGCGCACTGACCTTGTCAGAAGTATTCGACGAGAAATATATGAACAGATAGTGTAATCCAATAACAGGGATTTCTTCGCCCTCTCTCACTATATAATTTCCACAGTTACATCCAAAAGGGAGGGTGTACTGTAGTTCTTTTTAAATCTTTCACGATTGAGTGTGACCAGTATTATTGGACCCTGGAGTCAAACATTGTTGACAGAATTGTGGATAGAAAGAACAAAGTTTTTACTTTATCCAGCTACGTAGCTAGAACCCTTTTCCCGAAGGCTTTTCTCTTCCTTCCCTTCTCTCCCCTTTCTTTCTTTTCTATTTAACATTCTTCAGAGAAATTCCTTTGGGAGAGAAAAGAGTAAAAAAAGGTAGTCTTATTAAATTTAATGAGAGATCTGAGGACTGGAACCACAATCGCACCCTGATACCGCCCGTGGTCACAGAGAAAGGCGGAAATCTCTGAAATATTGTGTTGAGACGTAAAAAACTGAAGGTAGTTTACAAAGGCTATGATCTTGGTTGGAGGATTTCTTGTGAGTAGAAAGGGAGAAACAATAATAAAGAGAAAATTAGGATACAATAAAATTTTTAGAAAATTTTGGGAGCACTGGCTTCTTTTGAGACATAATTTTATGTCACAAAAATATTGCTTTTTAGGTGTAAAAGTTGTGAGAGTCCTCTTCTAAATATTGAGGACACTAAAATAACCCAGTTTTCTTGAATGGAGAAAGTCGACCTTGGATGTGAAAGTGCATTTATCGCTTGTAGTGCCTAGTAGTATATATTTTAAAGGAAAAAGGCCTTCTTTTGACATCCTGTACTACATACAGCAGACGCTCATTTATCTTAAGGGTTGAGAGAGGGAAAGAGAAGATGGAAAAAGAGAAAAGTAATTAGTTTTCACTGGCAATTCATAATCGTGTGGTTATTTGTGAGAGACATAAAAGAGTCGTAAAATGTCAAGTTGGTTCGTAAAACTCAAGTTGATGGGAAATGCAAAGTGTTGGGAATTTATTGGGACAGGTGTGTGTACTGTGAGTTTGAGTGTACAATAAATTTTATATATGTGTTTGTGGGTGAAAGAGAGAGAAAGCGTATGGAGATATTGTTAAATGATTGGACTGAAGTCTCTCTTGCTCTCATTGAGAATTTCATTTTCCCAAAATCCATTTGCGTTCGACAGAGGAAACAGGGAACGACTGAGAGATTCTTCCTGTTCCTTTCTTTTCTCCTCTTGTAAATTTTACGACCATTTTCTTTTTTGCTTTGTCATTGACTCGAACACCGGAGATCATAAATTACTTTGTGTGTTTTTCCGAAAGCAAACCATGCGAATGAATCTCATTGTGTACATTACAAACACATACCTTTCTACATATACAGTATACATATGGAAAGAAATTTTACTGTAATTCCTTTACTTGTTAGCCTCCTACCCCAATTTTACGAGAATGTCAATGTTACACTCCATTCCCTCGCCTGACTATAATAATGTGTGGACTAGAAATTAAATCTGAGAAGATAAAGCACAAAGTTAAATTACAATTGTATTAATAACTCCCTTGAGAGACTTTCTCTTCCTCCTACCCCCTCTCCACAAAACACACAACATACATTTTACACTCCCCTACAAAAATAAAATAGTCAAAGAAGTAATGGGACGAAACAGGATAACATGTCTTTTTTACTGTTACATGTTACGTGACGGACTTTGAAATTTTCAAGTCAAAGTGGAAACTATAAACTAAAATAATCGTTCAATTCCAGAACAAAAAGCCACAACTTTCTTTCTCTTTATTTTATACCAGTTTCACAGCAACAAAAGTTATTTTTTTCTTGAACCAAATTTCACTTCCCAAACTGAATGAAACTTTTATTTATGAATTCGGGAAATGGTGTGAGTGTTAAAAAGAGAGAAAGCAGGAGAAAGAAGGAAGTACAAAGGCAGAGTTCTTTAGAGAAGGCTGTTAGAAAGAGAGAGAGAGCAAACAACACTTTGGAATTTTAACTACTTCATCTTACAAAAAAAAGTTATCAACTCGTACACTCCATCCATTGACATTATTTGACGTCAGAGTCTGAGGGTTTTTCAAATCCTGAGAAGGATTTTCGAGAAGAATGAAAAGTGTTAAACGATGCTAGTTAGTTTCCGTTGTAATGAAATGTTATGAACAATATTTTTAGTTCATTCTGGCCGTTAGCTGTTTTGCGATTTAACTGATACCATTAAATTTTAAAAATAATTTCCTTTAAATTTTGAAAATAAACTGCCGTAGTTAATTAACCAACAGATCGTCAGTAGCTCAGGGGCCGGGAATTTGGAATCTCCGCACCATCTGTTTATTAAAATGTAGCTTGAGTTGCTAGAGGAGGATTGAATGATTGAAATGTCTAAGAATTCGAAGGTAATTAAATTAAACATCTCTCATTTCTGGCTTATGAGTTGAATCCAGGGAATTTGATATAAAATACAGAGTCTGAAGAAAGTCTTTTTAATATGGGAGCTCGTGGTTTCGTGGTAATAAAATATCTTGGGTCTGTGGAGGATTAGTAATACGATAAAGATCTATATGACCACACTTGATTCACGCCACAAATCCCCTCACTCTCTTTCCACTTTCTACGTGTGTGTGTGTGTATAGATGTGGGGTCTCGTAATTCCACTCACGTCCATATTGATCGGTTCCAGAGTTTGGGGGGAGGACATGATGATGATGACCATCCATAATCTGGCTAGAATGTGATATATAGTATATTTCTAGTGTGTGCATAATCCACTCGCCAATTCCGTAGTTTCTCGGTTAGAGTCCCTCCGTGAGCAATTCCTTTCACATTATTTCCAACAGGACCACAAATCAGACAACCTCAATTTCCTTATGGATTCAACATGTAAAATCTCATCGTCTTTATCAATATTCATCCATTCTCTCTCCTTTGGGATTTATGACTTGTAAGCTAATACAATACTAAGATTCTTGTCACTTAAAATTACCCAAACAATAAATTACTATAGTATTATTAGTCGTCCAAGTGTCGAGGACTTGTATCTGTAAAGGTTGTCAATTATAAAGCAGCAACAGTAGAAGAAGAAAGAAAGTTTGTCATTCTCTTATTCGACTTTCACTGCAACAAAAAATTGCTACTTTCTTACAAAAACGAGCAGGGGGTCCCAAACTTACTCCTCCACTTGAATCCTACTTACTCACCCCATAAAGAAAAAATAAAGTCACCTCTTCAGAGAATATTGTCATTAATGCAACAGAAGCATCAAGCTAAAAGAAAATACAGTATGTGTGTGTGGGAGCCAAATCAATCTGTTGCAGAGTCAAAGAGGTGTGGTAATTATGAAAATACTTTCATGATTATTATTGAGAAATTAGTTAGTCATGGGTCTTTTGCTATTAACATCTTTTCCCTTCTCATTGTATTTACTTGAACTGTGTGTTCTTATTTTTAGTGGCTATCATTGTTGTGTCCACACACAACAATTCTATTTCTTATTTGTACATTTTAAATGTGGCCCTTGGACTATGGACTTTCGTGTCGTGTGCAATAGCTAATGTTAAGGAATAGCATGAATCATAAACTAGCTTCTGTTATTATCCCACGCACACAACTCGTGACTATATCACATGTCAAGGACTGGTAGCCCTTCAACTCTACAAGCTCTTTTTGTAAAGAGCACTTCATTTTTGCCTTTCAATCAATTAAGTCTTGTCAATCATTGCTCTCTTTCTCATTTTGAATAAACATTTTACTTTGTACAACTTTTAACACACGGACAGTCGTGAGATATTATTTTTTCATCACAAGAGGATCTTCTTTCTATTTTATTTTCCTAGAAAAAAGTTTTTTGAATACCATAAATCCTCACCCAATACATCATGGTCACAATGCAGTGTAGCTGGTTCTATTTCATCCATCTCTATTCTCTCTCTCTCTCTCTTTATCCTTGTGTGAGGGTGTCTGATTAAATTCCCTGACGGAAGACACGAGCAATTCAATGTCCCTGGAAATATATTTTGGGGTTGCTTGGACAGCTGTTTCCTCGTCCCTCCAGTCCAAGTCCAAGCCACGTGTCCACTGTCTTCACAATACGAATGACTTTGACACACACATACACACTGTGGTATGGTTTGTGTGTGAATGGGACGCTGTCAAATCATGTTTTCTTTGTTTCCATTTTATAACTGGGATACTTCCTCTCGACCCGCTTACACACACATACACATCAGCCTGCTCCATTTCTCCGGGTTATTGATTTTTCAACAACAAGGAGAGAGAATAGTTTTTTTTCACACCAGGCCGTCACCCCGAGAAATTGGAAATATTTATTTTCCCCCTGGACAGAAAATAGGTAGATAAATAATGGACGGGTGGGTTTCCCACACAAACACAAACTCACACTGTGTCACACACACATGTCTATACCTGCTCTTGGGTGTGAGACATGACAGAATATGAATTCGAATGGATAATGATGTTATTCAAAGTGAGAGATAATGTAAATATTAATCAAAATCTGACTTTTCAGACACGATTTGTTGTGGGGAATTTTCATAGATTTGAAGACGGGAAGGGGGGAGGGGAGAACATGGATTCATAATTTTCATGAATTTACATGATATTCTACTTTGTCCCCTTTCTTTTTCCTGGGAAAAATAACTCTACAGAGAATTCCCCTCTTTGTTCTTCCCAAAAAGCTCGTTCATGCAATCCGGTGACCAAAAATTGGAAGCCATTTGTGTGTGCGTGTGGAAATTAATGTGGTGAATTCAGTCACTGCCTAAAGTGTGAATGTAGACTATGGATAGGAGGACCATGGATGTGAGTGTGTGAGTGTGACGGTAGAATGTAACTTATCCCGAAGAGAACTTTCCCTGGACTCCAGCCACAAGCCGCCCATGTTCCGTGAATGTGGTTGAGAACCACAGGATGAACAGTAGAGACTCTACTGTAGAGTAGAGTGAAATTCCGGTTTCAGAATGGTTCGTCTTCATTCTTTCTAGTCCTTATTTTTTACTGTTGTTGTTGTTTATATTCGGTTCGTTGCAAGTTGCAGAAAAAGCAGATAGGGAAATGCAGTCAGTCCTTCAAACTGTCTTTTGTTATTCTGAACCATTCCACACTCAACTGTCCATGACCCTGGATTTAATTCTGCAAGACTAAATTTGATACAATTTGCATCCAACACACACAGACACAGATGGGATTCGGGCGACTCAAGTTTATTCCACTTTATCGATCTACTCGGGATCCAGAACAAAGAATGCGCTCTGATAAGGAAGTGAAGTTTGAAATGTAATTACTCCTTATGGGATTTCTATGGGCCAGAAGGACAAAAGATTACAAAAATAAATAAATTATCGCTGACTGTGACCAACAATTTATTTCTTTAAATGCTGTCTATAATAATTCCACAAATTGAGGCTATAATTTTTTTTGAATAGTGACTCTTTCTTCCGTACTTAATCTGGGAGTTGGGATTCTGGTCAACATTACATCTAAATGGGAAGGAGGAAGTGGACGGGAAAAAATGTGAATGTTGTTCCCACATGAAATTTATCTGTTTTTGTATCTCTTTCTCTGTCTCCTTCATCTCTTCCTCAAAACTTTCTGGCCTCATCTACAGGGTTTCTCTCTTATCCCCCTGACACCCGGGCTTTTGTCATTTGTTCTTGTGCCTTTGGACAACTTTTGAACAAAACTTTCATGATGTCAGGATGAACACAACTTTTGGTCGACTAGTTGTGAGAATGTAGTCACACTCACTCTCCTTCACACTCTCATATGGGGATGCTCAACCCAGGAAAATGTGACCACACACAAACACACACTTTCTCTCACCCTCTTTTCGCTTGTGAAGATTGTCGTCACCATCCCAAATGGGATTCACATTTTGTAACTCTGGAAATTTCTATAATTGCTCAAAATAATCTATGGCCATTCAATATTCCGTCTTCACAATCATTCCCTCTCAATAAAAGCCACAACATACCATCCTTTTGAGCTACAGAATTTGATTACACTTTCTACGTTCCTCAAATTAAATAGATTCCACAACTTGGGTCTCACATCCACTGTTACTCTGACCTTCATAGCTAACCATTCTTTCATCCAGTTTTCTGAGTGTCAAATTTCAAATTCATAATATAGAAACGAATATTTCACGAAATATGAAAAAAGGTGTCTTGTAAAAGCTTTTGGCTGAATACAGAAACGTGATTTTGCTATCACGATTTACGTAGATCGAATAAATGCCCTTAATTCGTATAAATGTCAAAGTGAAAGTTGTACGAAAAAATGCGGGACAAATTGACAGTTTAACAAATGATGGAGATAGGGAAGGAGAAATAGATAGACGGAAGGAGTAAGGAAATAGAAAAAGTAATCAGATGATAGAGAATTGCCCAATTTTTCATTTCAAGCCGAGTCTGGAGTCATGTGGTCGGAAGTAAGGAGGTTTTGTGGATGGAGAAAGCTTGTTGAAATTAAAATCATCAATTTAGAATGAATGATTTGGACTGGAAGGGGATCGAGTGGAATTTTATGAGGGATATCACGTAAGGAGTATAATGATTATAGAAAATTGGTCATTTGGATTCGAGGGAAGTCCATTTAACCCGGATGTTGAACACAATTGACTTTTATTACAATTGGATATTACGGAAACTATTACACATTTCATATGAAAGTCCATCAAATGTAGTGGAGGAATTGAGGGTTCAAGTGTCGGAGTATTTGGTTTAATAATTTAGTACTAAGATTGTGGATCAGGAACCAGTCGTCCCAAGGAAAGTGTAACCTTGAATAGTCACTTTGCTTATATCTATTATGTATCCTACACACACAAAGACACATGTATATTTTTGGACGGGAGGAAGAGACGAGGAAGACTTGAAAATAATTCTACTGTCAATAAAAGTTCAGCTAGGGTTGTCCCGTTTATTTAGTCACTTTACGGCCCTCTTCTGTCTTGTGTATTATTTACGGATATGTTTATGCACATTGGAGCAACATGTGTAGTGTGTGTGTGTGTGTGTGGATACGATTTCAGCTGTTAAAAAAGAAAATAAATATTTTCTCCCTCTTCTCAGGCGGCCCAAGACAAGAAGAAGTTATTTATCTTTTGCGAGGGTAAAGAATTGTTTTTATGGAAATGTGCGTTCGATTTGCCTTCACAATATTACTTCTCTCGGAGACTTGGAAGTCGGCTGGAAGGAAACAAGCCAGGAGGATCCGAAGGTTTTCTTCAGGGTTCCCCTTCAGGAGTACCGTGTTTCCTACACTGTCGAACATCTCTAAATGAAATTCGGAGATACACACCTACCAGTACTTATGAGAGAATCATTTAATGTTGCAAAAAAATTTGAGCGTTATTGAGTATAGTCAATTTCTGAATTAATATGCAAATAATGACGAATCGTTGGAAGTGCAACTGAACTTATTTCGATTAAATTCACTTTAGCTCAATTCTCTTTATCGTATTTGACAAGATTCAATAAATGACTTTTACGGTACATATCCCATTATCATGAAACATGACCCTTTCCATTTGTATGTACTGCTTGTATGAAAGTCAATAATTTTCTTCCATCTTTCTACAATTCACGACGAGCCATCTGCCTCCCTCCAAATCAGATCCTTTATCATTACAGTTTGTGTAGTTACAGTTAAGCAGTCTTTTAATATTCACCACGTCAAAAAAGGAAAATCTTGAAAATTTACGAGACAAATTTATGTTGGTTTTATTGAAACTTGTTTTGAAGTTGGGATAAATAGTGACATTCCAGTAGGACCTGACTCCCTTTTTTATTATTAACTAACTTGGAAAAGGTTTAGCTGAAATTCCCTATCAGCACTCTGTAACTTGGTTAGAAGGCTAATGACAGTGTTGCGATTAATTTGTCGTGGAAATATCAAGTACAATTTCTTTCAATTTCCACATTTTTTTCCAAAAATAATGACTCAATAGACTTTCGTGTACTTTCAGGTTTATGGATAATGTAATGCAAAATAATCTCATAAAATGACCCAATGCAAAATATGCCCCCGCCGATAATTGTCTTTTAAGGACAAAAAAGAAATGAGAAAAGGAAATGTCATAGATTGAACAAATTCTTCAATCTATGAGTTACTATACCCAACTTGCATTACACTGACATCCATATGAAGTGGGGAGAAGGAAGAGGAAAAACGTAGATAAATGGGCAAAGTAGATTTTTTACGACCCGACAAAGTTAGGTTAGGATAGAGACACTAAAAATGAAAGGTTGTGCCCCCATTCTGTTCCAAATGCAATTGTAAGATCATTTGGTCAGATTTATCTTCTGTACCCCGGATCAATACGTAAAAATAGACTATAAACACAAAAAGGGGAAATTTAGTTAAAATTCTTAGAATATAGTGAGAGGATAAATTAAGCTATGGATTGTAAAAGAAATCGTATAATTCATTTTATGAAATTTCCAATGCAATATCATTTCTCTCTTTTCTCTTCTCAATATTTCTGGTTTTTATGAATCAGACCACAATTTCTCTAGTAGAAAAGCGATCATAAGAGATCTCAAATATTTGGACAAAGAACTTTGTACTCAGAATAAATGAAAGTGAAAGTAGTGAAAGTAAAGCGTAACGATGAAGAGTGTGTGTTGTTGTTGAAAACTTTAATCTATGGAGATACATGTAAATATAAACTGCACACAATTTTTCAGCACATTAATATTAATTCAACAGTATTTTTTGTCATTGTGTCACATTTTATCATTAAGATTTATCCTCACGGAGAAAGTAAATACAACGAACATGAATAGTTTTTATAACAAAGTGGGTTTTTTCAGCAAAATAAATAGTCACAACCCAATCCACTCACACATTACCTACATACACAGGATCTCCTGTGAGGAGATTTGCAAGCTTCATCCTCCACCTGGGAAAGTCTTTTGCAAGTATTTCTCCTCCATGGCAATCTTTGTCTCTCTCAAGCGTCGCCCTTCGTCTCTCAACATCACAAAAATAACTTTTTGGCAAATTGTACAAATATAATTTTATTATTTATATAAAATACTGTTCCCACTCTTATGTAATACTTACACTGATTATTCCTTACAAAGCCAATGAAGAATAACTAATTAAAAATAACCCTTTTCTTGCACACATTACGTATATTTCAATCATAAATCCCATGATCTGCATCATGACGAAATACATTTTTTGAGGATACTGTCATCAATCTTATTATACAAACTAATTTCATCACTTTAATAGATCCTATATATGAAATATATATATATATAAGTAAAAATAATTCACATCTCAAAAGTCAAAACAAAATATATTATAATAATATCCTTTGAGATATTATCCTCTTTCCTTTCCTATGGATCAAAAGAGATCCGTAGAACTCGGTCATGTACACAAGTAGAGTTGTTTCGCACAAAATATTTCGTTACTCCCGAATCCGACGAGCATAAAAATTAATTACTATTAAATATAGGAGCCTCAATCCGGGAGGACTATTATTTCTTTTACATTCCACATTCTAAAGCGTGACTATTCGTGAAATACTTTCATGTATCATATTTAAAAAACAAAAATGTTGTGACACGATACGTCAGTAAATTTTTAAATACTATTTCTCTTACCCACGCACACACAGTACACAGCTCTATTATACTCTACGAAATAAATACTAGAATGAAACTGTGATGGAACTTTTCTGAAACTATGGGTAGTAATTGTAATGACCACTTCTGAGCTGTTATTAAAAACCCTTTAATTGAGGAAATACAGCTCATGCTGGGTTTATACTGTTCTATCCCAATGACTCATACACGCAATGCCTCATCATCTGTCCGGAATAAAAATTACTTTCTAATTAATCGAAACTTCGTTAGCCTCAAAATAGACAAAATGAATGAGAGGAGAAAGTCAAAAGGGAGAAAGTAGAATGTTGTATGTACAATTATCTTATCTTTTCAAAAAATTTATACACGATGAACAAGAACAGAGAAAACTACAGATGATTCCTCCTTGTAATTTTGTTATCATTTGTAATAATTACTCTCATCGTCAGTCAATTGGACTGAAGTCATATAATCAAGTTTCTTCCTTATACTCCACATTTAACTACAACATGTAAAATTTCACAGCTGGCGGCATACGTTTTTCTATAACGGTGAAATGGCTACTTTATGTATTTGTATCCTAAATTATCTTGTATTGTACATGAATCATCGTGCCAGGCAAGATTGTAGTACAATTTTTGGTGGATTGCTTTTGTGGTTCGTTTACAGTTGAACATCAAATCATTTTTAGACGTTTGAACGAGAGGACGACCCACGACTTGACATTCTGAATGATTTGGTGAATCGAACGGATCTACAGAGTGCGTGTAAAAGAAATTGCAGAGATTAAATACATGACAAAGAGTAAATATAAATTTATTTTGCAGCACCTTACCCCAAGACGACAGTATTATGGTCCATTGTCCTTGGAGGTGGAATACATCCACCAAAAATCCACACGAGAAAGTCGTAACGCATTTTCTTGAGGGCAACCTTCATCATTTGAATACATATCCCAATTAATTTTGAATTGTAATAATTCCACAACATTACGAATTTTAATTCTATTGAAACAATTCAATTGACCTGGATGTCTGCCATCCTCGCAGCATAAATGATTGGGTCGACAAAAGCCTTCAGAATCAACAACGTGTTAATCACAACATTCACAGGAATCCCCACGTGTCTGGGTACCTGCAAATCCGAAAAATTCCTTTTGGTAATTCACATCGTAAGTTAAAAAGGAGCATCATGTAAATTGTTACTCACGTCCGTGAGGGGCACAATGCAATTGTCGCAGACGATAATGTACCACAAAATAGCGGGCATCCAACCCACAATGTAAGTCCCTAGGATGAGGACTGTAGTGACAACAGCCTTCACATTCCTTCTCAGTTGTTGACAACTCTGGTCAAAAATTTGAAAATGTAATTTTATTATGTTGGTCCCCGTAAAGTCCAGTTTTTGAAAGAAAACTGAAAGAGAGTTGGAAAGAGACGGAAGAGAGAAAAAAAGAGGGAATTACATCAGACGACGCCGTACTCACTTGGTACTTGAGTCGGTAGTGCAAGTGATTTCTGACGATGATGAAAATGTGCCAGTAAATAAAAGTCATGACAATGAGTGGAGCAAAAAAGAGTGACGCAAATATTCCACGGAAAGTTCTCTCGTACAGAAATTCTTGGTCTTCACAGTACTCACTCCGAAATCCCTGGTCCGGTGATTTTGAAAAGTAGAGGAGGAGGAGGAATATTGGACAGACCCATGAAAGGATTATTATTTTGAGAGCCATCCCTCGTGTCATCGTCGACTCGTAGTGTAACGGTCTAAGAAAATGTAAACGTCGTAATTAAAACATCGTCATTAAAATGTACTACATACAATCATTGTACAACCATGTACAATCATAATGTTTTTGTAAATAGTAGGGTAGTTTTTTCAGTAATTTTTAAATAATTCACCTCACAATCCCCATCCAATGATTAATGGCTAGGGCGAGAAGATGTGTTACCGTCACTAATACCCCTCCAAGTCTAATTAATTTCCCAAAAATACGTCACAAATTAATTATACCATCAACATTATATAAGAGGTGTGTCAAATAGTGCGGTAAGTACTTCATTCATACAATTTGTTAATTGCCCCACAATTCAAAAATGGATTGGAGTGACTTTTCTCAAAAATTTATAGTTTTTCATCGACAATAAACTAGACGACCTTCAAAATAGAATTTCTAGGAAATGAATAATTGTCAGCAACTCGGAAATTGATTAAAAAGTAATTGTTTAAAGTGTGACTTTAAATTTTGGGTATGGTAATAAATTGATTAAATTTTCTTCCTTGCATTTGTATCAAAATGTACCGAGTTTACGTAATAATTGAGGCATGATTGTTTGTAGTACAAACTTTGTACTCATTCAAACAGACAAATATTATGTGTGGGTGGTTTACCTGAAAGCTTCAAGTGCCAAAGGAAAACAAAAATTTTGAGAGTGAACGTTGAAGACCTTTGGGAGGAGGGAATTGACAATCAGTCCGACACCCAAGACAATGGATGCAAATGCATCAGCGAGAGCCAAGGAGATTGAAAAGTATAGCTACAACGTCAAAATACAATCACAGAATAAATACATTCGTTAATGATTTCCCAGTATTACATAAATATTTCATTTCAAGCGTACCGTGGGTGACATGGGTTTCCGACACCACCGCACGGACAGCACGATGATGAGGTTGATGAGGGATGACAGAATACAGAAGAGAAGCATCAATGGGATAATTATAGAGTAGACGAGTCTTTGAAAGGTATCAATCATTGTGGGAGTAGGACTCTGACTTCCCCAGTCATGTGCCGTAGGCATGGAACTATTCTCCGCAGCAGCAAATCTTTCTGGAGCTAAAGTGGGGTCAATGTGAAGGAAGGAGGAGGTCATATTTCGACCCATGTGTGTTGTGGCAGTAGTGAGGAGTTGTAAATTCCCTTCAACCCTCTCCATGACTGTTTTCATCGTTGTCTGAATGACAGGCTGAATTTGACTCTTTTCATGTACTTGAAGTCCTCCTCCACTTCCGGGTAGAGTAAAATTTGTTTGGAGTGAATGGAAGTTGTTTTCACTTGGAAGATTTTTGTTGTCATCCTCATCCCAGGAACTAGTTCCTTGGGTTGACATGTTGTTGGCGGTGGTTGAGGAATGCGAGTACTGACGGGAGGACAAGGAGCGATGATGATGATGTCGTAGCTGGTGACAAAGGTAAGAATCTTCTTGATCTCGCTTCATAAGCCGCATCGCACTGTTCTCTCCTCCCTATCAATCATAAAAATCAACAAAAAATTATGTGTGGGTAAAAACTACATTTTTAATAGAAGTGAATGGCGGGACTTTGAACCCATCAAATACTCTCTGCATCGTATGTATAATAATGTTTTTCTCATTCACCATTTGGATGTAAATCAAGCTTTGCTCCCGCAATATCTCAGAAGGAGCAGCTCCACACACACACACAATGACATGATGTAGCAGGGGAAAAAATTTATAAAATAACTTCACAGCCCCCCATGTTTCAATTTGTACGGACATGAATAAATTTCTCATCCCCTCCCCCCCTCTCTCTCCTTGTAAAATACTGCATGTTGGACTATTTCTCAGAAAAGTACCTTTTTCTCGAAAATAGACACGTCACTTGATCTGAGGTCTGTGTCTAAGTTTGTGTGCCGATATCTGTAAATCTGTTTTATTTCTTTCCACACGAAAACCTCGAAACCTCTTTCAATATTCTCTCCTCCACTTATTTTTCATCTCTTTCTTCCTTCTCCTTTTAAACTGGAACACGCATCCGGATCCGATACAGAAAAAATCACACATACAATGCATGACAGTGAAATGAAGCACGCAATGGATGAAGGTATGAATTGAATGAAAAAAGTCACAACTTATTGAATCAGCAGTGAAAATCTTAAAAATCCCGGAAAAGAAATTTGTAAATTATTATTAAACATTAGTGTAGAGTGCTCCCTCCATCTTCATGTACATGTACACACATGTACATCCAATGTAATGAGTGCTGCTGTGAACTGTGTGTGGAGGAGAAGAATCTATTTTTCCATTTTGGGATGACGGGATGAGGTGCAGTGAAGCAGAAATTGTGTAGACTGCAGCAGTGCCCGAGGAACATTACAATTGACAAATGATGTAGTGATGGGAAGGATGAGGAGAAGAGAATAAGGGAGAGCCATTTTCTTGAAGTTTCATTAGCCCCTTTTCTCCTCACGAACCCACCCAATGCATGATCTTGACGTGTAAAGAATGCACACAAAAATCCACACATACAAAAACTAAACTCCACAGCACAGGAAGAAGGAGGAATGCCAAAGACAAAACCGAAAAACAATGCATTATGTAAAATGTATATTTGTCCTTGTTTCTGTCTCCTCTCCCCTCTCCCTTCTTTTCCCCTGATTCTGTGGCAAGACAATGGATGAAGAAGTAAAAAGGAAAAAGAAGGGAGTTTTGCTTGAGAAAAGAAACAGCTGGTAGTCGCTGTTGTCTCATCTTAACAAAGTACGTATGGGTTGCCACTATGGGACTTTCACTGTCTCTCTTTATTCTTCTTTTCGTTTGTCTTCCTCTTCCTCTTCGAGTTCATCCCTTCTCTGAAATGATTCTAATGTGTTGTTGGCAAAATCTTTTGGCAAGAAACAAACCTTTCCATTCCAGTCCGTTTCCTTCCAGAATTGTAAAAAGATTTCACAGTTCTCATACTATTCGAACCGAGTCCATTCCACTCCCATTCAGTCCCATTTACACACAGACAAAAAAAGTGAAAGTGAGAGTGTATTCGAAAATAGTTTGGAGAATTCACAACTGTGTGTGTGTGTGTACGGGGGTAAAAGTATGGAGAAATGTTCTCACGTATGTCCATAATCATGTCATGGAACCGGTGATGGAATTTTCATTGCCCTACGTGTGCCTACGTTTGTTGGAAATGAGTATCGTTAATGAAGTACATGTATAATATCATTAGATATGTATGATGATAAATAACACTAATATTTTCCTGACACTCTGAATGGAAGCGACATTTCCTCATCCGACGTTTTTCCAGACAGAGATGCTTCTCCTGGCTTCTCCTGGATGACTGGATGAAAATGAGTAATAAATTGCATTGTTTGAGTGTGGAGAGTTTTGAACAGTCATAGACTATCACATTTGATGATGAGAGAGAACTCCTCGTGGTGTAGTTTTCTGACTCAGTTTTTGGTGACTACCTCAACAAAATACATCTTATGACTGTGTTTGGGTGGCTCCTCTCTCTCTTCGTATTAGTCCTAATGATGAACCATTAGGGGTAATGAATGTTTTGTCTGTCCACAAACTTCTCCTATTTTCAACTTTTCCTCTATTCCTCCTTCTCCTTCGTCAAGCAGAGTGACAGAAAGTGGGTGTACATACCCTAACGAATGAGTTTTGGCTCGCTCTCTCTTTCTAACCTCACGGTCTACTTACTACCTAATCGTTAACTGAGCTGCAAATACCGAGAGAAGGAGTGAGGAGGAAACAACAACAACTCACCACCACTACCCAATTAATTCACTCAACAGCTGAGGACAAAGATTTTGATTGAATTTCAAAACTATGCAATTCTCCCCTCTCACTTTCTCCACTTTCTCTCATTTCACTGCGGTGTATATTACCTTTGTCATTTCCTAAAATCCTGAGAATATAACTTTCACATAAAGTTTTGAGAAGGCTCTTTCTCTCTCGTGTATACGCGGATGAATGGAAATTAAATTGGAAAATTTTGTTCTGCTCAAGTAAACTTGTCAAAAATTGATTTTATTTGAAATTTTTCTCTATTTATTCACTTTTTGGAAAATAGATTTTTGTGAATCTCATCCACACATTTCTACTACCTTTTATTGCGAAAATATCAATACAGAATGTACATTGACCTGAAGACGTCTTTGACCTATGAATAAAGTACAAGTCAATTTTAAAAACATATTTATTTTATCTACAAAAGGTGACTATGAAAAGTCCGCACGACGTAAATGTGACTCTCGAGAGTTCTTTCATAAATCAAGTTGAATGAATCGAACTACGTTTTTGCATTTGCCATGTTAAATACAGCCGGATTCTTTTTGTTGGTGACAATAATTTCGTCAAAGAAATTCTATTTCTTTTTGCCCTGTATTTCAATGACGCACACTTACCTACCCCAATAAATAAAACTTTTACTGAAACCTGCCAGAGCCTTTGGGAAAAAATGGACCAATCAGAATCCCCCAATGATTTGCGTAGAAAGTGAAATTGTCAAGTGAATACCTACTTTCAGTTCGAATGTAACTCTATTACGATGCAAGACGAATTAAATATTGGAGAAAGTGGGAGTATAAAGTCATGACAAGTAAAGAGATTTTCAATTTACTTCCGCTTTCTCTCACCCACTACTGCGGAATTCTGCGGAACTGCCATGATGTACACAATGAACAAAAGGATTTTTTACAGACAATTTTTCCTGCTCCTCCTCCTCCTCCCAATTATCACACTCAACAGACAAGAGACTGTATTGTATTTACATGTCTTGCTATTTACTCGCTGTCATCCGGAAGAAAGGGATTTGGAATATACACGTGTGGGTAGACAATAGTGTAACATGTGTATTTTTCGTGTTTCACAACCAGACGTAAATAACTGTCAACCACAGACTGTACAAAGTGCGTCGGGTTAGAGAGAGAGAGAGAGAGTGGGAGAAATACAAATGTACATGTGAATGAAACGAAAATCTTCAAAAGAAGGTTCTTCTCCATCCAGTCATGCATTCATGGGATAGATAGAGAAAGAGAGGGATTTCACGATTCACAAAATCCAGACCTTTTCCAAATTCAAGCCCAATGACAATAAATGTCCACGCCTTATTCATGTCTAGCTTATTTATTCCAAAATAGACAAATATATTCGAAGGACAATAATTGACTATTCCAAAAAAAGAACCATACTTAACATTATTCTTCAGAATTATTATTTCTCCAATAATTGCACGACAGCATAGATCGTAATTGTGAATTGGCGATGGATTACATAAAGTGCGTAATTTGTCATAAGTACATGTAAATAGGATGGAAGGGGTCACTACTCTAATTTCACAATAGACGAAACTTATTTACTCTGAGCAGCATAATAAAAGGGATTATCCTGAAGGTTCAAAAGTTCTCAGAAAACCTCCCCCTACAAAGGCCACTTGAGAAGAATTCCACTTGAGTGGGTATTATGGTAAGAAATGTAAAGGAACTTCTTTTAGAATTCATTGAGAGAGATATTTGTGTCGGTGTAACAATGATATCAATTACATTCACTCATGTTGTACAGGTACTGCATATGAGGTAGTCTTCATTCATGGATGAAACAGGTTTACACTCACGTTTGGTGTGCGTGATCAATTTACATCAAAAACTGGATACAAATAAGTAAACAATAGCTCATTTTCCATTTAGTATAAAGTATTTCACACACAACACTAAAGTGAGCATGTTGGATTAATCCCACCGACACCTGGTCACTTAGTCCAAGTTTCGCTCGTTCCTTTTGTGTCACAAAAGAAATGAAGAAGGGAGGGAGAAAGTAGTGAAAATTTTCATTTGCAACTATTTTTATAGCTGTTTGTCTATGCTAAAGTGTGTATAATTTCCCGGTTGAAACCCTTTCTCAAGTGCTTAAGTCATCAGAGTGAAACCCTTTTCGTTTTAACAGTGAGAAACGATTCTCCACTCTTTAGCCAAAGTTGAGCTAAAGTCCCCTTTTTGATCCTTGACTACCAACTAACATTGTTTTAGATTCCATAGTGCCATTTCACAAATAAGAAGAAAACTGACTAGTTTACTTTTTTTTCAGTTCCATGTCATTGTCCTCTGAATTTGTATTCTACTCGATTATTTCGTCAATCTTTTTGCGTAGTGACGACACACACACACAGTTTAAAACAGTGGATGAAGGGAAGCATACGCTTCTTTCTCTTTTAAAGAAAAATTTAGCTTGCAACCCGCTTCCTCTTCTCCCTTCATCCCTCAATCCGCCGGAGGATGCTAAATTTGACCCCTCTCACTCACTGCATTTCTCGCTCACTTTTCCTTGTCTTACATAACACCAAAGACTGACTCCACACAAGGAAAGGAATTAAGCCGGAAACCCCCGACACACACACTTGTACAAGAACATCCTTTCTAAAAAAAGTCAACCAGCTGCTGGAGATTTGCTCCAAGAGAACTCAATTCAGTGTGAGTTATCTTTATGTATGAAGAGGAGAAAGATTCCGGAGGTATGTATGGAATGGAGTTGATTAGACTGGAAATTATGTTAACGGCTGGATCCAGCAAATGCACACACTCAATATTTATGCCGGATTTGATGCACTGGAACTAAAATATTAGCATGGATGACAAAATCCGGATATTTTTAGAAAGTCTTACCAATGGAGACGTTTTCTTGGATTAAAATTGGCTTGCATGCTACATGCCACAGCTACATGAAAGAAGATTCCTCTCCTATCAGTTTTATATAATCCTAAAACTTTTCTTTAAAAAATTGTTGAGACTCGTTAAATTAGGAAAGGTTTTTGGGGTAAGACTGAGGCAAATGTTGAGGCAGGCATAGAAATTTGGAGATGGCATGCATTTGTACCATTAATAATCGGACTCGAAGGATCGTATTTCTTTCCTTTCTTTTTTAATATGTATTAGGATTTAACTCATTCACGTCATGACACACGCACGCCTTCTCAGTCGCCTGTCACCACTCCTGGACATGTCAGAGAGAAAGAGGATTTTTCATGAAACTCCACACTCACACACACACTTCCTTGTATAAAATGTTTAGTTAGATTCTGGGAGAAAGTGAATTATGAAACTAAATGAAATCTTTTGGCCATGCCTTTTACATCGTACATTGCCCCTCCTTCTTCTTTTTCTCCTTTCCTTTTTTCTTTTCCAAAGAAAAGAAGGAAATACCGCTGGAAGGGGAATGGAATTTTTTGTGGAAATTCCAGACACTAATTTCCGGTGTGGTAATTGAATATTTTGCTAAAGATAGGAGGAGCATTTGAGAGATAGGCTTATAAGACTGCGAATAATTTTTTTCTCCCATTTAAACGAATCAGCTTTGAAGTGGAAAAACTTATAAATACAAATATGACAATTTAAGGGTATACTTAAGGGTACAATAATCTTAGTAAATACATTAGAAGATTGCAGAATTTAGGATAAGTTAATTTTAGTTCATATAAAATTCAATCATCGTACTCGTTCCTCGTGCATGTGCAGCCCAGACATGCATACACATAAGAGAGAGTGTGAGAAAAGAAAGTTTTCAACCAGAAGTGAAAGTGTAGTTGAATTGAACACATATTTTTTTATCATTGCAAATTCGACTGTAAATTATTTAGGAAGATTCAAAGTTGGATAAAGTTGTTGCAGCGAATAAGAGAGAAAGACATTTTCCCAGGAAAAAGTTTCATTTTAAAGTTTGGACTGAATTTGAAAATCCTGGTTCTTGAAACTCAAGCTATGTATTTCATGAAATATTTAGCATTGAAGGATAACGTTTCATTTTTCTTCAATCTTTCCTTTTCGATGAATTGCAGGATTAAAATTACAGGATTTTGATGTTTGCGTCCAGGTGTGAGAGACTTTATTGGGAAGCCATTTTACTCAATACGATTTTGTGTATTAAAAATTCTCCTTTCGTCCTCAGCTTCAAGTAAACTTTATCTTTTTATTTCATATAATGTAGCATGCACAAGCTGCTGACAATTAAACTACATACTTCATAAGGATCTTCCGAAAACACGCCCTCCATTTTTCAACTCACGTTGACGTGACGTGTAAGTTGACTGTGGTTGCTCTGCTATTCTCGATTATTCCTGATTTCAGGGTCCAGCCCAGCCGCACACACAATGATCCACTTTAAAATGGAAAACATCCCAGTACATAATTGCTTGAGGTGGTTTTCCCCGCTCGGATTACGTACGACAGAAAGGTTAAAGAATGGAGAAAGTGGACGAGAAAGTAAATTGAGATTCGAACAAAGATCAGATTCAAGACAAACAAAGATGAGAATTGTATAATGCATGTCCAGCGAGGGTTGGTCTTCAATAATTTATCCAGTTTGGTCGGCCTGTGTGTGTGTGTGATGGAGGACTGTGATTTATTCCATGAATTATGCAACCATTTACCCACATCCCTTTACACACCTTCTCTCTTTGGTTCGAGTATGAATAGAGGACATGTGTGCTTTATCACGATATTTGAATTCTGTCTCAAGGAGAGATTCCCAAACGTCCCATTCAACACAGAACAAATTTTGATTAGAATTGGGTCGTTGTAGTTTAAACAAAATCATTCTAAAATAATAATCCTTACGTAAGGGGAATTCGGACAATGAGTACAATAGTTAAAGGACCCACAAAAGACAGAGGGATGAAGTGTTACCTAATCCAAGGAACAAATAACTTGGGTGTGGAAAACTGTGTAGGGGAATTGAAAATGTAATTAGTTTTTTGATATGTAATCCTCCAGTTTTGTGGTCAACTTCTCTCCTCTCTCCTCTCCACTTTTTGAGTTGGGAGATTTCAAAGCCAACTTTTTCCCTTTCAAGGTCAATTGTCTACAGTTTTTGTCCCACTTCATGTGTGTAATCATTCATCATTGAATGAACATGTCAAGAGGAGAGAGGATTGGGATTGGAAAGTTGTAAACAACTTGTGTGTTAACAAGGTCAGAACATAAAACGATCTGTGGGTTTTGTAGGCTCTCAAAAGAACTACTGCACAACAGGGAAGTGTGTGTGTGTGGGATCTACTGACCTATTTGTGGTCATTCTGTGTGTGTGAATAAAAAGTCATTTCTGTGGCTGTCTCCCTATGATTGGTTTTATCTAATTAAAACGACTTTGGCGAAATTGAGTCGTCGTCACAAAAAACAGGAGGGGAAAAAGAGAAGGAGGAGGAGGAGCGGATATGAACAAATTGACATTGAAACCCAATGATTGCATTACACATAAAAATGTCTTCTATTATTATTCAAAATCCCTTCTATTTCCATTTGATGAATGGATGAACAGTTCATTTTTCTTCCATGAGAAAAACAAAATTTTACGTCAATTTGATGACAAAGTCTACAAAAAAGGTCATTCATCCTCAAAATTTGATTTATGGTGGTAGGAAATGGAGTCAAAAATAGATTTAGATTTAAACTGCACATCTCTGGCTTTTCATATTTTTGAATGCAAAAACACACAAACATGGACTCCGCAGTGCTTTAACTAATCTAAATTATTTAGCCAATTATCCAGCTCATTTTAGTTGTGGGGCATGTCTCTTCACGTATTTTCGCTTTTCTACGAAATGCAGTAGCACGTAGAGAAAGTAACTTGCTGGTAACTAGCTTTTTCCTTTGATCCTGATTATTAGCATCATTATACAAAGTGTAGCCATTCTCACTTCAAACCAAAAATGAACGAGAGAAAATTTTACAAGTGTTTTTGTATTGTGTCAATGAGCCGGATAGAATGCTTTAATCACCACTCAGCAACAAAGATGTTTCCTAGCATTGAGTGAAAGTGAAAGTTTAACGACCCTGAAGATGAAGATTGACCCTATATGACCCTTCTATTTTTAAAACTACACTGCTTTGCAATAAAATTGAACATGATTCACGTATCCTAAATCTTGTACTTGATCTTAGGATGATTCTAATTGAATGTGTACGCCTGAAAAATTTTGCAAGTTCTTTGAGGGATCTTGAATCTAGCAAATTATTTTAGTTTGACAGTTAACACTTACATTTGTTTTACAATTAAATACATTTACAACGTTGAGTTTATCTTTTCCCCTTTTTCTACACTTGAGTCAAATGGAGTGTATGGAAAGTTGTTTCGTCTTAAAATCACACTCCAAGTTTCTTTTTCTCTTTGGAAACAATCCCACTCTTCACAAATGAAATCACACTTGAGAGACACAAACAGTGTTTGTTATGTAAGTGTGTTGCCTTTTTCCCGGTCAGATCCAATTTCATTGTGAGAGTGATAGGGAGATAGAAAATAAGTGTGTGGGTGGTGTAAGTGTCCGGAGGAGTTTGTCGGCTTTTCCCATCCTCCGTTTCACTCCACTCGAATCCTGACGTACTTTGTGGCGTCAATGGTTTGTCTGGCTTTGAACTTGATGGTAGTGTAATTGGATCTCTTTTTACGTAATATCATAAGTACTCTTCTTTTTTTCTCCAGGAGACTATCCTCATTCCTTTGTCCTTTCCCAATATTAATGGATACTAATTCATCCTTCTCAATCCCCCTCGGATCCTTTCCCTATTTTTACTAGCCATGTATTTTAATACGTTCTCTTTATGATTGTAGCTGAGCTGTGACTACTTTTGTTCATATGACTCAATTTGAGACGTAAATTGGAGGGATGTGGGTGGTCCACGAGTGAGTGGAGATATTTTGATAATTAACTTTTGACAAAATATTTCCTTTCAATAAATTCATTTTTATGAAGCACTCGAGTGGGCATGGCATGACGAGAGTACACAATAAAGTCAACGAGACTATTTTGATTCCCCATCTTGAGTCTCATCTTGATGATGTAATTTCTCTCGGAGCTTTTCCACTCACAGTTTTACTCCTTCGTTGTACAGAGAAAGAGAAAAAAATTTACATGGGTAATTTGACCAAAAGTAGAATCGTTCAGATGGCACACAAAAATCAAACTGAGAGTGGAAGTTCAAGTTGAGATTAAGTAGGGAAGAGAGAGAGAGAGAAAGAGAGTGTTTAAAAATTTAATGGTCCATTAATTGTGACCGTGTGGACTTGGATTTTACAAGTCAAACAATCTTTGACATGTAAACTTGGAATGTGTTCAATAAAATTGTTTATCTTTTATTGGAATGTAGGTGAAAGCTGGATGTTTTTTTAACTACGTCACATTTGCACATGATGGCCAGAACCATAAATTTTCATGTCCAATCTTTTGTGGAATTCCTTTGGGAGACAACAACAGGACCAATAATTCAAACTTTTTTTACTCATTCTCTTTCATGACTCCACAGTCCACAAACTGCAGTACAATACCAGTTGGAATTAATTACTGTAAAATTTGAGCTGTTTGAACCAACAACTTACCCACTACAGATGTACACCCGAAAAGGAAGGACTAAAAGAGGAAATGTAATATCGTTATTACAATCACAGGGTCAGAAGAGACAAATATCCGATTATGCCCCAGTTACTGCGGAGTACAAAAAGAACCCAGTGGAGTCAAATCTTTTACTAAGAATCTCTTTCTCTCTCTTTGTGTGTGTGTGTATGGACTGGTCGATGGGTACATTGGTCTGGAATGAAATGCTCAGACATCGTCTGGAGTACTGTATTCTGTGCAGTGGCAATCAATTTTGGCAGACAAAAAAGGGTCACCAGGGACTCTCCATCCTAAATCATGGGGATGACCAGAGCTCTTCAAAAGGTTTAGGAAGTCTCTCTAAACGTGTACATGTGTGTGCGGTTTCTGAAACTGAATCTCTTTCTCTGATAGTATTTCATGCCACGTGCAGTCCAGCTCTCAAGGTGAATTCGAATTCAGACGGGTTGTTTGTAGACCGTCGTATAACTTTATAGTACCCACACCTCCATTCACAGACAAACCTAGAGAATGTATGTTGTAAGTCACAAGGGTCTACAATTAAAAAAAATTCCCCGCATCCAGTTTTACGCTCTCACTCTCTTCTTCCAGGCAAGGTCGACACATGGCAGTGAAGGATTTGTTAGTGAAAAAATTGCTGGTAGAATTTTGCACGTGTTTTTCCAATGTAGGAAATTCAGTAAAACTATCTCACTTTTTTTGAATTGAGAGAGAAATGTAGTAGACATTCTGTGTAAAAATGATATGCACATTAGTGTAACAAATTTGAGAGGAGGAGGAATTGTTTTTATGGTCAAAATTATACGAATTATAAATCAAACTTTGAGTTCCTCTCCGTCTGTCGTGGAGAACCATAAAAATTGTCAACATCCCTGTCATCATCATACCTCAACCTTTTTTAGGGGGAACACTCATAAAAACAAGGGATTTGACATGGAAAATACTGAAAATCTGGACGAGTCATTAATGGCCATTACTTTTACAACCTAGTTTGGAGGGTGAACACTCAAGATTTGTGTGATATCAGGCTACAGGAAAGTTAGCCCGATACTCTATTTGCATAATGGATCCATTAGGAGAAAGCACATGAGAAATACTACAAAATGTAAATAATCGTAAAAAGCTTTCACTACACACAAATGAACCTCATGTGTGGTCCTCAATTTTGTTGAGACTTCAAAATCAAGAATTATTTGAAAATGTCGTCACCACTCTTGTAGTGCTGTCAGGAGAGAAAGCAGATTCGTCAGTTAATTAATGCTATAATAAATAAATTTTTATGATTGATTAAAAATAACTGACTTCGTGTCTGCCAATGTCAAGCCAATAAAAATTCAAACATTTGATTTCACTTCTAATTGAGGCTTCCCATTGAAATGCGAATGAGAGAGAGAGAGTGAAAGTGAGGGAAGAATTGAGGAGGATCAAAGGGAATAAATAAAAGTGGAAGGAGAGAAGTGCTTATTAGTGCATGTTGAAGTGGAATGTTTGTCGAAATTCCTTTCTCCAACAGTTTCTAATTACAAAGAAGACATCCAATCGGATCGTCTTCCTGTTTGTGTGCTCCAATTCTTTTTTATACCCTTTTCACCATGTTACACAACAACAGGTTGATTGCAATGAGGTTGACTGCTAATTAATGACCGGTATTACATGATTGTACACATCATTATACAAGTTTTGTGGAGAAGGGGAGGATACACAATTGGTTTGGATGTCATGGAGTGGGCGGAGATGAATTGAATTCTTTTTTTTGTGACTACCAGAGTGTCAAGAAAGAGAGGATGATTTTCAGGGTAAATTGGAAGGCCAATTTGAGTGCTATCATGTACAATGTACATATGGCGTTGCGTTGCTTGGGATTGATTGGAATGGGGATTAAATTCACCGAATACAGTTAAAGCAGAGACAGTGAAAGCGGGGAAAGCGGGGTTGAATGCTCATGGAGCCGTGAAACGTATGTACAAAAGAGAAAGTACTTTGTGAAGAAAAGTGGCAACTCAAATGGGAAGAAGGATAGGAGAAGTGGCCTAGTTTACTGAGCCGTGTTTTAGGAATGAAAACAATTTGAAGATGTTTCAAGTGTCTTGATATTATTTTGTATCATGTAATTTAATGTAGTGTAATGAGTTGGATTAAACCCTGGGAAAATAGTTTTAAAAAAACACAAGACAAATTTCACATCAAGATTTTAGTTAGAGTTTGTGTTTAAATTCCATAAAATTAATCGACTTTGATTATACATGGGTTCCGAACTGTAATTAATTTAGACTGAGTACCGGGAAGTTCAAGGTGAGTCATTCAAGATTTAAGAATATTGTTCCTCATATGTACATTGTAGGTTCCAATAAAACTACGAGTACTTAATAAAGTGGTCAGTAGTATATTATAAATTACAAAATGTATATAACAATATTGTAGGATTTTGTGAGTGGAAAAAGTGTGCCTTAATGTGCACACCTCCATGACCCCCTAAATCCCGGATGATAGGAACATCAAATATTTGTGTGCCGACCCGGAGGGTGTATCAGACATTTAAGTCGTGATGAGGCAATAATGCAGAGGATCGTCAAGCGAGAGTCTTTTGCGCGTGGGTTTTTTGATGAGTCACAGACAGAAGAAAATTTAGTCTAGACTTCAAAGAAAGGTTGTCAACATTTCTCAGTTTTGTCCGTTTTCCCCTGGGTCATTTTTCTAAAAACAATTTTCTCACATTAATATTTTTCCCTTTCCTTTTGCCTTTTCCCTGGAGTCAATTCATGGGAGTGTCCGATGTGCTGGTAATTTATTGTTGAATTTATAATTCCCATGCTTTTGATCTTTTATTATATCGAGCCCCATAACTTGGGCTATTAATAATTCGATTAATTCCCAAAAATAGACGGTGTGTCTGTACATTTTTAATTAATTCTCTTTGTCTCTCTTTTATTGGTCACCCAAAATGGACTGTTTACAATCCCTCTCGGAATAATTTCTGCACACTAGTTTTCTCTAGAAGAAAGTCTGTACGAATTCTATCTGCATGAAAATTTTCTAAAATAACTAATTCCAAATGTTAAAATTTTTTCCATGTTGAATTGGAGCAAATCACAAAACTTTTTGATATTCCCTTTGATATTTTGGTCGAAGGTCGCTTAAAACTCTGGATCTTTGTGGGGGGTTTCATCGATTCATTCTTCACATTAAATCTCTCAAAATCTTTCCCGTAATATTACAAATATTGCAGTTATGGAGATGGAATGAGTTTGGAGAGGACTGCATTTTTCTTGGAAATGAATACCGTCAGACGGGGCGAAGCCGCTCAATTTTTCCAAATTTCCAACTTCTGATTACTGTAACTTTTTTTCTATTGCATATTTTAATATGAAACTTTCAAATGAA
>WJFB01001780.1:0-13359 GCA_009870185.1 Pygmarrhopalites habei
TGACTGGAAATCTAGTCGGACTGGGTGAGTAAAAAAATCATTTTTTCTAATACAAATGACAATGGCAATGAAAGATTAATCGAGAAATTGGGGGGACGCGGTCGTAGAGAGAAAACTTTTTTTATCACTTTCCACTCCCCCATTTTCGCTCATTTCCATAGCCTGTAGGCCAAGGGAAAATTTATGAATAGTTGATGGATGGGTGGAAATGATAGTTGCATAGATGAAAAAGAGGGTCTCCACACCACCCAGCCCCTTCTCAACGTGCATTTTCAAAAGTTGAACTTTGAACGAGTTTCAACTTACACTATGCCATCAGCGTGGTTGATAGTCCCAAAAAGTTTGTTTTTTCTCTCTCACAAATTCATCATTCTTTGCCAGTCTCTTTCAGCCTACCTCCCCTAAATCAGGAACCAGGGACTCTGTATGTATACCACTCTGTGTATGTGTAGGGAGGAAATTGAATAACTGTACTAATAATTTTGGTCTGTCATTAAGGTCCACAATGGGCGAGGGCAGCGGAGGGAGGAGGACATTGTTTTTTTAGGAACACATAGGTAGAGTAACCAAGCAGAGGTTAGTGTTGGTGTGACCTGGTGGAGTGAGAAGTCCATAGTAATAATCATCTGTATAGAAAGAGAGGAGTAAATGAAAGAAATCTCTTTCACTTTTTTTCCTCTCCCTCTCTCCTTGCCTTCTTTAGGAAAGTGAGTAGACTGGGCAGAAAATTAGGTAAGTGGGGTAGGGAAATATAGATATATAATAAGGGAAAGTGATATGGATATGGAATGGAATGCAAACAGTTAATGTGAGCCCGAGTCCATGTAAGTGGAAGGGGTGGGGAGGAGAGGGCGAGGAAGAGAGGAAGGAATAGAAAAAGAAGTAAAAGCTAAGCTTCCGGTTTAACGAGTTGAGTCTAAGCTTCTTTCCGGAAGCTTTAGTTGGAACTATGTTACCGGATTACAACCGTCGGAGGAGTCAGAGACTCTTCCATCCTTTTCCCATCGTGTATATATTATACATGTAGGGGTGGAATTTTAGTAATAGTAGGTAGTGCGAGTATTCTGTACAGGGTAATAATATTGAGTCTTGAGTTAGTCTATAAAATCCAGCTAATGTACAGGCTAATGCATCTCACTTGAGTTATTTACGTAATACAAGTAAAAGGAGTATCTAGAACTTCTGGTAGAGCTTAACTTCAAAGTAAACATAAATCTAAAATTCTAAATTCTAAAGATTTGTACTGTTTTCTCTTGAATTTATTCAACTTGAATATGCCCGCATCGTTGTGTGGTGGACTATTCTCATTGTGCACGAAATACTATTATGTGTGTAGTACCAAGAGAACATGGATCCAGAGTCTAACAACGTTCTTCCTCTGTTCACTGGATTCTATGTGTACACATTTGTACATTCTAATAAGTTCAACCTATTTCTCCCTTTATATTTGATGCTTCCTCTCTCTCTCTCTCTCAGTTGAATCCATCCTGTAGATAGTATCATAAAATTGTGAATAGAGCACTGCATTGTGAAAATATTTTCAATGATGTCCTCCTTCTTCTATCCATTCTTCCATTGTCAGGACAATCTCGTCGAGTTGTTGCATATGCTTCTTGAGGATTCACTTCTCCAGAGAGAGAGAGAGAGAGAGAGACGTCTGTCTTCTTTCTTTTTGATTCTGTTAAGAAATACGAAAAGAATAACCAGAGAAAGTAGTCGTTTCTTTGAGAGGAGGACAGAAATTTAGCATGTGTAAGGAGAACGAGAGAAGATTTCCATCCTTGCCTCGTCACAAGTCTTTCCTTTGAAACACACTTTTCTGCATTCTGGTTTTTGATTCTGATTCGTTGGTCTTTGTACTGTATTGTCTGCTCTTCCGCCATCCCCATTCCCCATGCCTGCTCTTGAGTGTGTTCATGTATATTTATATTTGTATCTATGCACTTTACAGGAGAGTGGTTAAAGGTATGAGGGTTATAGACAAAGAGGAGGGGTGTGGGGGGTGCTCAAGTATCCTCATTTCTCTTTCTCTAGGGATCTGTATGGTGGGATTTGTTAGCTACACACTTTTGGGCCATCCGTTAATTAGATACTTTATGGACATCACTTGTGGAGGCAATTTCTTATTCATAGCAGTAGCAAATACTGTGCCGCCTTGTTGGGACAGACTAGTAGAGAAGGAGAGAGAGGGGGACCAAACTGTCTCATGCTACACTCCACTGTATATCATCGTTTGTGGAGGCTCACACACGTGTGTGTGCAAGCACACAAGTTCTACAACTAGAATCTGTGGTCTTTACACATTACTGTCCGGGTAAATTGAATAAACTTATTAAGAAACTAAAGGACCAGTACTAAGGAATAAAGGAGAACCTGAGGGTAAAAGATAAGGAGACAGGGACGGGAAATCTTTTTTCTTCTTCTTTTTTTGATAAATTCAAAAATAAAATTAAGGAATTCTACAACTACATCCACTGTCTTCCATATAGACATGTACCATGTAGGTATGTATACATGTGCACGTCATGAGTATTAGACGTTGAGTAGAAAGGAATGAGGGTAGCAGTAGAAAGTAAGTACTGTGGGAGAAAATTAATTGACTTGAACAAAAGTTTCAGTTTCTTCTCTTCTGGAGGAGGGAAGAAGACTTTTTCCCCTGTCTCCATTTTCTTCCTTGGCTTCAGTTTCTCTCTCTATCTCTCTCTCTCTTCCTACTGGATTTCTTATAATAGAATAAAATAGCATGATCATGGGACAGTGCCACACTTGTATAATCTTGTCGTTATAGGTACTCTCCTTGTATGTGCACCTTTACTATATATACGGATATTATGATGGGAATGATGATAATGATAAGAACTGCGTTGATGAGGTGGCTATTTTATTCTCTCTGTTAATCTTTTTGGTTTTTCCCCTCCTCTTCCGTTCAGAGACAACTATGTGATATTCTCTGGAGGACTACCGAATGGGGCTTCATCAGAAAATTATGGCAATACGCCCAGTTTGACCGTCATCCATGGGAAAACTACAACGGTCTTGGAGATGGAGCATAATGTACTTGATTTCGTCGTCATTTGCGAAAGTCAGTTTGAATCTGGTGAGCGTTTTTTTCGTCTCTCTGAATCTAATATTGTCGATGTACCCGGTGAAAAAATGAGGATAAGATGTCCCCTTATTTATTGATGATCAAATGATTTTTCATTGTACTGTGTGGATTATTTTATAATTTATTTATGTAGTCAAGTTTTCCACCATAATCCTTTGCACAGTAGTATGTTACAAAGCTTAAGGTTATACCAGGGTATTATTATGTCAATACAAAGTATAAGAACAATAATTAAATATTAGTTCAAAGATTACCAAAGGTGAAGGACTACCATTTGTTCAACTACAATATGATTAGTGGTTGTACAAATAAAGAACAAGGACAATGACACGCGGGGGTTGTTGGTTTTCCGTTTTGTACTATGTGAAATATGGAATATAGAATGGTCTGTTTTACTTCTTTCCAGAAATTCAAGATCCGACGGGAATAATTGTTTTACTACAGTCAGGTTAGATGTTATCCGTTTAACCAACTCTCTAATAATCCCAGTGAGTTGAGAACTTGTTCAATAATCTCCCCTTATATTTCCAATTTACAGATTTGGTGATAATTGATTTGCTAACTCCTGGTTACCCATCCTATCCAAATCCCTACCCAATGGTAAGTTTTAAGGATTACGGAGACCTCAACTAATTTTATATTGACATAGTCGTGGCTTTGATTACAAATGTCATTGGTACATCAAACACAGCGGGTATACAGCAATCTAATTCAGTTCTTGCTGTCGACAATCATCATGCCCTATCAATTGATCCAAGTTAATTTTGTTCATGAATTGCTTTTTTTGTGTGGATATGCAGGATATTCATGAAAGTCCTGTTACGACTTGTGTTTACATTGCCAATTGTCCGGGTGATCTAATCCCAGGTGGGTTCATTGTAATACTAGAGTTTAATTCTGAACTTGGTCCTTGTCAAAATAGTTAAAACTTGATTCATAATACTAAGGTTGTGTACGTATTTTATTTCCTTGTACAGCATTCTACTCGGTGGGTTCCAAAGTCAACAAGAAATCTACCGGTTATAGTGATAGAGAGTGGCCAGTTAATGGAGGTACATGGGGCACGAGTTCTTGTTCATATGCCGAAATCATCATCACTGGGTACAGTCTTTTTTTAAACTTTCCCTTGCTTTCTACCTAGTTACTTTTCTGTTTGTAGTCACTTGTCATATCATATTGGGACATCCCCATTGTGTTATTGTGTAAAGTGGAAAACACTTTGAAACTGTGTGTTTGTGAGTTGTACCTGGTCCCTTTCTCTCTTATTTTTCCACATGACTACTATATTCTACAACATATATATTATGAAGGGTAGGATGAATGGAAGTGGGGAATACATGCTTAGTGTTTAGAGAGTCGTAAGAGTAAAAGAGTGACAGTGTGGACATGTTCGTGGATGACAACTCTTACTCCCCTTGACTTTGTTTCTTTGTTCTTGCTTTTGTTTTGTTTTCACGTCTCTCTCTCTCTGTTGGATGTGCTTCGAATTTACTTTGACTATTTGCATTCACTTTGCGATAGGACAGTTGGTTGGGTTCGGCAGAATACGCTTCAAGAGATTTAGCTGCTTCTGCTCCAAAAAACTATCACTGTGTTTGCATGGTGAATTCGTTTTTGGATATAACGATTAAAAGGCTGCTGCTGTTTCTTATATGTGTATACTCGTCTATATTTGGATTTGTATAATGATGCAGTTTTATGGTCGTGTCTTTTCTCCATGTTTTCAGTTTTTGTGTGAATGCATTGAGTTCAATGGAGTTACATGCAATGTTATCATGTATTAATTGAAAAGTGTCTCTTTATGTCTTTTGGTTTCCTTACATTTCGGAGTCAGTTAATTGAATTTTTATTTCTTCACATTTGTTTTTTGTAGGCACGCTGATGGTTCGGTAAAATTTTGGGATGCTTCTTCCACCTCACTCCAAGCTTTATACAAATTGAAAACGTCTAAGCCATTTGAAAGACAACAGTCAAAGAAAATAGATGAATCTGACCCGTATGCTGTGAGTATATCTTTTACTATTTTGAAATTGTAATCAGCAATTTTCATTTGAATGATAGTTTGTTAGATAACAGAATGTTTATGAAAGAAACTAATATTTTTTCTCGTGACAATGTCAATAGGTACAATTGATTAAAATATGTCCCGAATCCCGATTCCTCGCCGTCGCTGGTGCTTCTAGTCAAGTTTTGTTATTTAAATTCCGAAAACATGAAACAGTGAGTGAGACGGTCGTCCTTGAAATTCCAATTGTGAGCGAATTGGTTGAAGATGAATTTGGAGGCTTTGACTATTCTATGCGAGTGGATAGAGACAAACTGGGTAATACTAGGTTAAGTTACGTAGGTTCGGTATTATTTAGGTATACATCATACATATTTTGTAATGATATTCGAAATCTTAACTTTATTTCATTAGAATTCTTTTCACCTCTACGAGTCAAAGGGGGACAGATAAAAAAATCACCTGGTTATCAAATCGAATTAGTATGTTGTACTCCTTGGGGTGGGTAAAAATTAGATATATTAATTAAGATCAGTTTGTCATGTTTACATTCTTTGACATACATTTCATTTTCTGATGTAATTGCAATTTTCAGTAAATGGAGACCCTCCCGGTGGAATTTGTTCTTTAGCCATTTCATCAGGAATCGGATTGTAAGAACTATTCTTTTAAATTCGTTCTTTTCTTAAGGGATTAGTCCTGACTGCAGCTACTGTTTATTTTAGAAGTGTCGGAATCACATGTTGTTGTAATAAAAGTTAAAGTTTATGTAAACTATTATTATTTCCTCTTTTATTTGTCAATTTTAACTTGTAAAATAGAGTAATTGAAATGTGAGAGAAGTTGATGTACATTTTTGTTCTCGTTTTCAGACTTGCATATGGGACGGAAAATGGAGTGGTGATTGTGGATTACATCCAGCAAGTGTGTCTCCTGTCGAATGCAACTTCGGATTTGTATGGAACAGGTTATTAATATATATTATATCCCTGTGTGACTATGTTCGTGTAGTTTTTGTCGTTAATTTCTCGAAACCAAAAATGGTCAAAATAAATACAGATCCATGTTAACAAGTCTCAAAGATAATTATTAGGGGGACATTGCTGTTAACACATTGAATTATTTTATATAGACGTAATAGACTTTGTTTTTAAATTCAGCTGATCCGTACACGAGGCAACCAAAGAGTCCATCATCATTAAAACGGGATGAGTCACCGCCTGATAGTCAACAGGTTTAAAAATATATGACAAATTTATCCACAAATCTACTTTGAATTGTAGTATATTCCTTTATTATTATTTGAAAAGTTTTAGGAAACATTATAGTTGATATTTTTTCGAAAGGATTTCAATATATCTACGATATATAATGAAAAGGGCAAATACGTATATTTTATCAATTATGATTTTATTTTTGGCTCCATGATGATCATGTTATTAATTAATTTTTCAACACTGATTTCGTTAGTCATTTGATAATTGTGCGTCAACACCTTCAGGAGAGACAGTGGAACAATTACAGTCACTTGAAGAAGTACAAGTTCAGTTACCTCCACCAACCACTCAATTACCTCCACCGAAATCACCCCGAACTTCATGGTCTAATGTCAAAGCAATGTTAGCTAAGGGATTTCAAAAGAAATCCTCGACTACGACCATGTCTGAATCTGGAGTATTAGTAGTAGTTGCAGAATCTGAAAGTCTGAAACCTCATGAGCCTTTAAAGAGCACCTGTTCCGATGGGGGGAAACAGGGTGCTACAGTGGCATTGGATCTTTCAATGTCTAATGTTTCCAAAGATAAAGATGAATCAAAGTTTTTAGAAGTAGAACCCGAAGAGTCCTTCGAGTGCAAATTTTTAAAAGTGAATGAGCTTCCTGTCCTGGAAATTTCCAATGTTTCCGGTTCAAATCCAAATACTAAAAGTCCTGATCAAGAAATGTCTGAAAAGTCTACCCCTACTAATAATTTTGAGGATAACACGGATGACGAGCAGCATAACAAATTGAGTCGTCTTAGCCTCACTGACCAACAGCAACTTGACTCTGAATTTGTTGAAATTATGGAGACGACTGAAGATGATGATACTGACTATTTACATTCCAGCTCTAACATGTACCAGTTCCAATCTTATGAGCAACAACAAGGGCCTGAGTATCTCTCATTATTCAACAGATTGGATAGACCCAAAGACTTACCTTTAAGTGTACCTCCAATTCCACCACCAAGACATCACAAAGTGGCAACAAAGAAGAAATCTAAAGTGATTGACTTACGAAATTCGAATAGTAATTCATTGATGACGTCTTTCGTTAGAAAGATTCGTAAGTAGCCAAATTTAAGTTTAGCCAAAGTTTTTTTTCTCATTATTTAAGTTTCTCTATTATTTTCTATTCTTTTATTCTTTTTGGTTTGGGTTTCTAGTCGTAGACAGAGTTTAGTTTACACTATAATTTGATTTTTGGTTGAAACTTAGTTTTAAAACGAAATGGTGATTGAGATGGAGTGACTGATTTGTCCTTGTATACTGACGTACTAATGTTTCATTTGTCTTATTCATTTCTGTGTGTTTGTTTGCTTTGCGCGCATTATGGAGCCAAAAAAGCCAAATACCAAACATACTTACAATAATATATTCTCAATATATATCTATTATGTATTACTGCATTACCATGTGTATACACGTGTAATGTGTAACAAAACGTGAGTCTTTCAACGTAATGACGTAATTTATTTGAAAAGCTTGACTTGGAATATCTATATATTTTTTTTGAAGTCGAAGTATACGTACACTTGAAGTAGAGATTGTAGATTTTATGTTGACTAACGTGGTGTAGTTTTAGTGAAAGTGGGTAATGTTGATAAAAAGGAGCCTCCAATGTCACCAACTCAGCTCATGTCAAGCGCCACTGCTTCTCTGAACAACCCGGGTGGCGGGAGCGGAGGAGCTGGAGGAGGAGGAGGAGCAAGAGGGGATAAATCACCTCGCAAACAATCAGAGCCCCGGAGAAGCAAATCACAAGGTAGCTCAAACACCCCACAGCATCTGCTGCATCAACAGCGACGAGAACAACGTTCTCTCAGCAAATGTTACAGCATGGCGCATTCCTCAATTATTCCTCCTTCTCGCTTCCTGCACAAGTACTACTATTATTATTTTTGATGTAATTATCTTTCTTTACAGTGTGTCAGTGTCTTCGAATGCACAAGGAACTAACAAGGCAAAAGAAAAAGGGATTACTTACTTATATATATATATACCACACGTGGAAGATCATTATGTTTTAGAACGGTGCCTTTTTATTGGTTTAGGAAATAGATAATAACTTTAGAGAAACTTATTTTGCAATGAGATGATCATATTTTGGTTGCAAATCTTCATTGTCTGACAAAAGCTGCTCACACGCATCAATCCCATCATCGGTTAGAGTCATTCCTTCGGTAATCATTTTGTCAAAAATATACAATACACATTCAGGAGCAAACAAATCAATACGAGGCAGAGTCTTTCTCATACAATTCACCATTATTCGATTCCCATAGAATCAAATAATAAATTTTACTAGCTCTGCGATATTAGGATAACGCATTGGTTTGTCAATCTTATCTTGTGATAATGATTCAAGTACCACCGCACTTTCAGTCTTCTTCCTCTCCTTCCGTTGTCGTCTCTTAATTTGTCGGGGGGTTAACTCTCCAGTCTCGTTCAACTCTTGAATTTCAATTTCCTTCATTCTTTGTTCTTTTCTTTCCTGTTTCTTCTTCTCTGTCAGTTGTTGTTGTTGTGGATTATTGACACAATAGAAAAACTCTTGGAGTGTGTTTAGTTGCAACTTCCACATCTGAAAGGAGACAAAATGCAGATTTGTCAATTAACAATTTTGAACAATAGAAAACAATACAAAGTATAAGAAACATGATATTTACCCTCCAAATGTAGGCCAATATTTGGTGAGCACAACCACCACCCAGACGGCTTGCGTACAAAGATTTTCTCATGGCTACATGACAATTTATAAGTGACGACCAACCCACTGTCCATGATGTTGTCAACTTTCCTATCTCTAATTCTTCCCACTCCTCTTGTTCAGCGATATCCTCGTTCATTACTCCTTCCTCTGGATCTAAAATTCCTTCTTCTTCAACTACTTCATTCTGACTGAAATTAGAGGGTTGTCCGGAACTTTACACACCTCGTTGTCCAGTCGGATTTTCGGAGTCGGCCGACGTAAATAGCGGCATGTGTGAACGAACGATACTGTTGGAGAACAAAATTTAAAAATTAATATTGGTAATTTTAAATTACAAATATTATATAATATATTACTTTGAGGATATACCAAAATATATCTTGGCACCTACACTGTAGGAGCCAAAATATATTTTAGTATATCCTCAGAGTAGAGAGAGACAAGGGAAGTCAAAATATATCTTGGCTCCTGCAGTGTAGGTGCCAAAATATGTTTTGTTGTATCCTCAAAGTAATATATTATATAATATTTTTAAACTTAGTTCCTTTGTTGACAAGGTTATTTTTTAAACCTAGTCAATTATAGCAGTACTATTAATCTCTGGGAATGCTCTAGTTTACCTGTGTCACTCTCCTCTATTGGTCTCAAAATTATTTTTTCTCCATTATAAGCAAAGACAGCTTCAGTTATCTCATGGACTGGACCAAAGGGACGACTCTCCATTCTAGACTCATTGACTTTTTTGTACTCTTTGAATTTCTCCGCACAATATTTGATGGCCTTTGTCAATTCTTTGTAAACTTCTTCCTATTGAACAAATACACAGACAAATTACAATTTTACGTAAAAGATGGTTTTGTAAATACTTTTATTTTGTCAAAATACAACTAAGCGTATGCACATACCTTGACTTTAACTTTCCAACGCGAAACTTTTGACTTCCTATTGGACAGCAATGGAATATTTTTGACTTGGTACTTTGGAATCCCCTCAACAATAATAGTTTTGACAAGTCCAAATTTTGATGAAGATTTCAAACCTCTTTTAATGTATTTGTCAATTTCCTTTTCAATGGACGGAATAAGCAAATTGGAATAATTATTATTGATGAATTGGATAATTTCTTGAGTAGAAGAACCATGCTCACAGTCTATTTCACAAATCACATTTTTCACTAAAGAACCTATGGATTTGAATGACAGTTTTTTTAACTCAGACTGAATTGACGATCTCTTCAATTTTGACACAGCATAACGAAGGAATTGACAGCTACGACTGGCGAATAGTTCTTTTTGAATAGAATAAATAGTGTAAACATCAGTTTGGATGGCGTCTTGCAATTTTGGGTCTCTTCATTGGTTAATGGTTTATTGTTCACACCCTCACGCAGGAAATTATTCCATCTATTACAACAGGCCCCAGCACCCCGGGTTTTCATTTCGCCTGCAATTTGATAGTAATCCCAGTCTGGATGGTGAAATTTAATTGACTTTAGTTTTTCATCCTCTTCCTTACTCCAATGACCTTTACATATATCAGGGTTTAACTTATTATACCACTCGGTTTTCAACTCAATCACTGTCTTCTCTTGAAATAATTCATGTTCCAAAATGCTACTCCAGTCCACGGGACATTCCTCATTCCTGAATTTTACAACTAATCGATACAACTCATCCTTTTGAGGTTGTGTGAATTTGTGCCGTTTTGCCTGCTGAGTAAAACGACTGTTACACATTCTTGTTGATTTCATTTTAATTTTGTACGAAATTCGTGCCCACAGGTAATCTTGACCATTGTATTCTTGATACAAGGAATTTAGAGAGGAAATCTCTTTTTCAGTCCATGGTTTGTAATGACGATACTGTGACTCAATTACTTTATATTTTGACTCAGAGTCTTCAGGACTTCTAGTCTTCATCAGAAAGAAATCAGGAAGAAATAATATTCCAATTACTTGTTCCATGGATTGACACATGGTAGCGAATTAAAACTTCTTCCGCTGTCCACTCTTCACTTTGTGATTTTGTTACTTATTCTGACTGTTCCAAATGAATTAAAACTTGTTCTGGATCGTCCTTTTTCATTCGTTTAGTTAAGTTTTTCCAGTGGCTCTTACATTCATCTTTATTTCGCGGAGGCATATTCGAAGCAATCGTTGTCCACTTTTTGCCAAACTTGTGTACATTTTGAGCCAAAGTAATGTTTTCTGACACAGTCCAACTCCTTAAAGCTGAACCAGCAAGAGTGTTGTTCTTTTTCTTTTGTTCCAACGCTGATAGTCTGTTTCTTAAAAAAATCTCCTGCTCATTTTTAGGCTGACCCCTGCATAATATCTTCACCTTACTTTTGCATCTGATTTTGTCCACTCCTACTGCCTCTTCAACTCCATCCCAACTATTACGTTTCCTCGATGAAAAGTAAAAAGTTAGTAATTTCAATTCATCCGACTCTGTCCAATTAAACATTTGCTGCTGTGTCTTCCTTTTTGACTTAACGGTAGACCCAGACTTGGGTGCTGTGGAGGTTTGAAAAATTACCTTATCAATTTATGTTCACACATTAGAGTTGTATAAAGTTTTAAAGAAAAGGGAAAACCTGCTGAAGATGAAGGAATAGACAGTTTTGTACGCTTGGCTGGTGGTGTCTTCGATGAGAGACCAAATTGAGGAGGCTTTAGAAAATCTGTACAAAGTAGACACTCAATTAAATTTGAAATCATACACCACCTAAAGATAAGTACAATTGTATTTTGTTACTTTACCCTCATCGAGACCAGAAGAATCGCTATCATCACATTCAGCCTCAGTCATGGTGTTGCTACAATTAATACTTTTCACGACAATAAAAAGAGACAAAATCAAATCAAAATTGAAACTCACCTTCCGTCAGGTTCCCACGACTGGTCACCAAACCCTGTATCATCCATGTCACCTTTTGACATGTCACACAAATCTTAAATATTTGTTTTTTGCCTTTTCTACATGAGAAAATGAAAAGCGGTATCCTTGTTCTTTTCCGGCAATTTTCTCACTACGATCTCGTATCGAAAGCAAGTTCAAACAGGTCTTTGCCAAGGACATCTACCATGTTGCTCATTCATCTCTCAGTGTTCGAAATAGATTCATTAATTATTATTAACCATAAACAATTGCAATATTATTATTAGAAACATATTCATGTGTTACGAAAATAAAGCTAAGAAACTGATGTCAAGTGAAAGGTATTGATCATGGAATTGTTACGCTGTTACAGTATGGATGCGCAAGGATCTCCCGCTTCAGGATTAATTAACTCTTCTCCTGAATCCACCACACCACCCAGTCCTGGTCTTACCAATCCTGTCAAATCCAATATCCTTCTCCTATCTAGACAATACTGCAGGTACTAATACGGTAGTGATAAGTTGTTATTAAACCTGTTTTTTATCAACTGATCACTACCGTATTCTTTTAATACTACTAAAATATACATCTACTTGCAGTATTGTCTAAACACTTTTATATTATATGTCGACTCCGCAATATCTACTGCAGCTTTGGAAGTGGGGGTACAAGTGCGAATACACATTCAATAAATGTCACGTGTCCATCTACGACGGGTATTTTTATAATACAATTTATATTTTCGTTGTCAGTCGACCCTCAGAATTTCCTCCTCTGACATCCTTCTCTGAACCAACACCCCTGCCCCATTCCATTTATTGCTAAATTTTTTCCACCTATATTTTACGTTTTTTCTTTCTCTCTCTCTCTCTCTTCTCTATAAATATCTTGTATAATGTTTTATTATTTCCTCTCTATCTCTCAAATACCGGATTGCTTTCACCAAAAAAATCAAAACTCCAGAATTCTATCAGTTTGTTATTCTTGCTCAGTTTGTTGTATTTTGTTTGTACCTGTACTGTGTTTCAGTTCTTAAACTTTTTTGTTTGTCAGTTTCAATATAATAATACCTCGTCCCCCGGCCCCCGAAAACGTCGACCATTATATGGATGTTCTTATAGGACAGTTACCATATCTGTATAATGGTACTCTATCTCTATCCCCCACCCTCCCCTTGTCATGTATATTATTTTATGATCTATTATAATATATTATATTCATCAATATGAATTTGTAGTATACCGTACTTTGTACTGTATAATGAATTCGTCTATTTAGTCGGGTTGTCTAAAAATCAACGCTCACTAATTATTAATTTTTGTCTAAAACTCCAACTCCAGTAATGGGTTTCCCATGTCTCTCTCTCGGGGGGGGGGGGGGGGGGTGGGGGGGG
>WJFB01001780.1:13450-26213 GCA_009870185.1 Pygmarrhopalites habei
CCCCCCCCCCTTGTCTCGATCAACAAACACACGTGACATACTCCGCTTTATGCTTGCATGCGTGCATGAAATGATCCATTTCCAATCCGAAAATTTTTACTATATTATCTTTTAATCAATTTTATACTAGTACTGCTCTTCTAGCGGTACTGGTACATGTGCCCTATCTAAACACTAATCGTCATATTGATTCTGTTACATTCCTTGTAGACAAACTAGACTCCACATTCAGTCGGTCAAGATCTTCGTCAATGTCCGAGTGAGTCAAGTTTTATTTCATACAATCAAGATATGTCAACTTTACATGGGAAAATGAACTGTCAGTAGTTCAGTTTTACATTCAATTCAACTAACCATTTTCTTGTACAATTTCAGTCTGGACAATATCACTTCAGAGTCTATTCAGTGCCTCACCTTTGTGGAGACTTATCCCAAAAAGAATGGTGACAATCTTTTTTATTTTTATTTATAATACACCTTTTTTACTACAGTAGTTGTCCATAAGTAGATATTTTGACTGTTTGCTTTTAAAAATCATGTTACAGACCCCACAACTCCATTGCCAACAGTCTGGGTTGGCACTAGTCTCGGCTCAATACTCGTTCTCAATATTGGAAGCACCGGAAGTGATCGTCAAACCGACCCATTGACTGTGACTCCTTCAGGGTGCTGATCTTTTCCTCTGTCTAATTGAAAATTCCACTTTTTAACAATTGTCATTACATTTCTTAGATAATGTTCATTGTTTATTTTTTCACATGATTCGATACCACAAAAAGGACAATTTTTCGCCTGAAAGGATCAATACTGGAAATGTGTTTCATGGATGCCAATGGAAATCTTATCGCTGGCAGTACCGAGTCCTGGCGAGGTCCGAAATTTATTATTTATTTGAAATTATTTGTATTGAAATAATTGTTCTTGAGCTATGTGTGTGCCAGTTACCCATCCCCATGATGGTATAAGTTATTTCCGTGAAATTGCTGTCAGTAAAGTTATTTACTCCAGTACATGAGGATGGGCAGGCAGACAGACGAATTCGGCTTCTTAAGTAAAGCCTATTTCGTAGTAGAGATATGATTTTAAAGTGATTTAAGTTTTTCTACTTATAGACGAAGCAGCTAGAGCAAGTAAGTTTATTTTTAAAAAAATAAATGCTTCAATTTGAATAAGTCTCAAGAATACTCCGTTAAATCTATTTATTAATTGGTAAATTTGAATGAAACATAGAAACACCGACTAAAACGTCGTCCCGGGGCTCACCTACGGATCCTCAAAGTGGGTTGAATTGTCCACTGCACTATGCTATACTTGTGTCGGAAAAACAATCTCGCGTCGTATCCCTACCTTCCCAATCTTGTTTGTACAAAGCTCAGCTGGTCAATAGTAATAATTTAGCTAGTGAGCATCACTCTTCTGCTTCAGCATCCTATTTTGTCATCAAGGCTGGAGTGACCACAATAAAAGGTACCTGGCGAAAGTCATATATAATGAGAAAGTTTTTGTTTGTTGTTTGTGTGTAAATATGTATTTACTTTGGCAATCAATAATCAATAATGTTAGCTGTCATATTCGAATGTGTCGGCTATGTAAGCTGACCCACGGTAAACACTTTCCTTCGCCTCGTTCTTTATTTAAACTGATGGTTTGTGATTGTCCAAATCTTTTAGACTCACCCTGCCTGGTGACATACAATTCTAACGGTCGTCTGTCAGTATACAGCCTACCAAGCTTGAGAATACTCAGTAAGTAATATGATTTTCTTCTATATTACTATATTCTACATTACTATGTAATACGGAATGTTTAATTTAATTGTTTGTACACACACAGTCGATGCGGAATTTGTTCCTTTGTCAGATCTCAGGTAAGTTTTTCCCCTCACAAATTCCAATGTTATAAAGATATATTATTTTAATAAATTAAATTTCAAACAACAATATATTTTCCCACTACCACAGTATCTTAAAGACAGAAACTAAATGTCAACGAATCAAAGCGACAAACTCTTAGTGTTGTTTTTGACAAAAAGAAATATGAGCAAACTAATTTTTACTACTTTTTTCGTCTATTTTGACAACAAAGCAGTAAGAGAGTTTAAGAGGTCATGCCACATGTCAATGTCAAACAATTATTTTGACAAATGGAATAGAAAGACAATTATAGAAAACCTTTCCTGTACAAATACTCTGGGCAGTATAGCAGCATTTTTTAAAACCGGAAATTGATTTTAGCTATGTAGTAGTTCCATGCAACACACAATACCGCCTTTCTAGTACTAATATGAAATTCCAGCCAAAATCCATTAGCTTAAACTATAATAAAGCTATGAAGCCTTCGTTTTAAGCGTACAGCTATTCTCTTTCTTACCCTCCCGCAAAACAAATATATTTATTTAACCCACTAACCGAAGCGACATACTGGCTTTTTTGTACTTTATGTAAAGTACCACTTTTTTCATTTTTGATGCTACACTTTTGTTGCCAATTCCATTTGACCACCTTCCTTTGGATTTTTTGTTGTTGAAACCTTTTAACTCTAGATTAAGTAATTTTTGATTCGTACATTTTTTGTACATGATGATTTTTCAAAAGGTTTTTTTTGCAAAAAAAATATTAGAGAAGAATTTTTTGATTATTTTTTTGTTTCAATTCGGTCCACTCAAAAATGATATGGAGGAGATACATTTTGTCGGCGAAATTCACAAATTGATGAACCTTAGAAATTCTAAGTTAGAATAAAGTACTCTAAGCGAAATATAATGTAAATACAAAATTTCCCTTGCTATACTGTGTGTCTGTGTCGCCCCTATACCTAATCCAATATTTTTGGGAATACGAATCTGTACACTCACATGCCATAAACTTTTATTGTCATTGTTATTAATGGGAGATTGTGAGATAACTAACATTTTTTTGGTTCGAGTGATAATAGACTGGGCGCTTTTTCCCAACGCTAAACTAACATTCTAATATTAATAATACACGTACTTAAACCCTTGCTCTTCATGTATGGTTGAGTTGGGACTTGAGAGTCAAACTGTCTGTGATTTTTAGAGAGAGGCGAGAGGCCCAAATATGAAAACCTTTTTCGCTCTTCTTCTCTCTCTCTCTCTTTGATTATTATGTGAGACGGGATGGGTTGATTCTGAATGTTTTAATTTTCTTTCTTTCTCTTTACTGTGGTCGTTGTCGTTTCTTTCCATCATTCCATTCCTTGCGCGTGTACAAATGCTTATGTCGTTTATGGAAAGATGACAAAACAAAGAATACCCATTAGAATTCCCTTGCTTATTATTAACACAGTTTTCTACTCTCTTCATCCGGTGTGCTTGGTTCGTCTGGTTCGGGAACGAGAAAAATTGGGCTCGTGGACCCGATGCTATCTATTTGGGGTCAACAGATTATTATTGGAGAGGATACAGCTTTGTAAGCATTATTTACTCCTAACATTGCATGTTGAACAAAAGAAATTAATGACATTTATAAAATATAAAATACATATCTTGTACAGAAATTAGAAAAAAATCCTCACTTTCACTTGCTTTCGTGTCTTATCCTCTGCACTTTCACTCTGTCACTTTTATTATTATTAATACACTTTTGTTTCCTCTCCTCCCATATCACGACATTCATTACTTGTTTTGTGTGTACCCAATTCCGTGTCTACTAATAAGACTAAAAAATTAACTAACAAACAAAATATACTCTCTTTGTCTTCTTACCTCTTTATCTTTCTCCCAGAATACTCGGTTTCAAATATTACTTGTTGACATTCTCTCTACTTTCAATTATATCATTACATAAACTCGCTTCTCTGTCTGCTTCCAGCTTTGAAAACTATCTACAGATAATATTATATTACATATAAATTCATACACCTTACTTATGTTCATTCAGTCATTCGTTTGTTCTCGTATATATCAGTTCAGTTTCCGATATCTTGTCATCATTGAATATAAATATGAAATATGATGTCTTCTTCTTTTTGTTACTTGATTGTTACTATTATTATTATTATTGTATTTCTTCTTATTATTACTCATCATTATTATTATTATTACTATGAGTAGAGTAGGTTTCATCGGTATTCGTTGAATTTGTAATATCGATAGTTTTGAATTCGTTTGATCGTACTCGTAATTCGTAAAGTCGTTTGTTCTTACAACAAAGATATTATATTTTAATGATATTTATATATGGAATTTTGATGGAGGCAACGGGCCATGTCTTAAGATTAATTGAGTGATATTGATTGACGGTCCACAGAATTGCCAAGACATTTTGCTTTAGCGAACTTGGACATGGACTTTATTTGAGCTCACCCAGTGAAATGCAAAAATTCACCATTTCTGCCGATTTTTCGTACGTGACTCAGTTTCCTTCATGTTCCAACTGAATTGTATTTTGTCAACATGACATGAAAAGGTGACAATTTCTATAAAAAAATTAATTTTTAATCTTACAGACATACGATGGATTCAATGTTAGGATCACTGTTCATAGAAACAGAATTTCCGTAAGTAACCTTATTACCTAACTGACTGTAACAGTGAAAGTTTTCCTTGTAAACTTATTATTGTTCTATTTGTGTATTTTGCAGTGAAAGACCTAAAGAAGGGTTTTTCACAGGGCTATTTGGAGGGGGTGTTCGTAATTTGGATAGAGAAGAACTATGTAAGTTGTTTTTTAAATTGAGTTTAAATTATATATGAACGAGAAAGGACAATTTGTGTCATACTATTCATAATATTTTGTTCCGTTCAGTTGGAGAAGCGAGTGGGAAACCGCCAAGTAAGTATTTATTTTGCCTTTATTGAAGAAAAATTACATCTTTTATTTGAGAACAGTAATTAAACTATGCAAGAATAACGTGAGATATAATGAATGAGTCCTGATTACACAATATTACATTTCGTTTGTTCGTCGTAGGATCTGTAGCCAAACTAATAGGTCCCTCAACTCCACCCGAGCTGGCACACTTAAATATGAGGTAAAACGAGCTAACCAAAATTTTAAAAAGATGTTTTTATTTTAAGTACAAATGATATAACTGTTTATTATTTTGTATAAACAGATCTAATACAGCAGCAGGAGAAGTTGCCCGAGCAAAAATGCTTCTGGTAGAGAGGGGTGAGAAGTTGGGTCAACTTGAAGACAAGACAGCAAAGATGGCTGCTGATGCTGAGAACTTCAGGTTGGATTGGTGTATTAATGGCAGAATGGAAATTTTAGTACATAATTTATTATAGGAATTTTTTGTCTATCTCCAACTACATTTGAATACTATATTATGTCTTTTGTGTAGTTCGGCTGCCCATCAACTCATGCTCAAGGTATTTACTTACTACCATGTGTACAATTTTTTAAGGATATTTACAAATATGTATTAGATGTTGCTGAATTTGATGCTTTCTTTTTTTCTCAAGTACAAGGATAAGAAGTGGTATCAACTGTAACAATACTACCCTTTTCTATGGATTCCTTATTTTTTCCTCTACATGAGCCAGATTCGGAGCGGTGTAATGCACACGTGTGAATTAACTGTTTCCTCCTCATCGTCAGAGTCAACGTGCAGAGTAGCGTAATCTTAGACAATGTGGTCAGGTGGACGAGTGTGTGTATGTTCCTCTGATACTCAATCGGTCTCTTTTTTCAAATGGCAAAGGAAAAAGTAGAGAGAGAGAGAGATTGATGTAGATGATGTCAAACATTTTGACTCAAAAACATAGTATACCGTACGGTTTTGATTTAGAATTCTGGTTAAATTGGAAAATACGATGTCTGAAATGATTTAATGTGTATGTACGAACAATGTTCACAAATCATCAGTTAAAATTAGTGACCGGGCATATGTAAATCGATGGCGTACGGTATAATATAATTTAGTGATAAGTTTAACGTGGAGAGAGAAATCAAACTAACCAAAGAAGAACATGAAAATGAAAGCCTAACGTGAGTTACGAATGCTGTCCTTTGGAATATATATATATTATGTACTATATTAACTCACTACATCATTCATTCACTGACTCAGTCGTTACTATTAATATAAAGTCGTACCATAAACTTAGGATAAAATAAAGTGTCAAGGGTCAACCTATACCAACATTTGTATGAGCATACCTCTCTCCCCCACATTAACAAGTAACTTGTTATAGATACATAATGCAACAAGACATGCTAATTATGTATCAAGAACTGTGGAATACAGTTTTGGAAAATAAAAATTAAGATGAAATCACTATTATATTTGTTTACTGCAGTCGCAGCAGTACTAATGTAAATAATAATAATAAATATTCCAAAATAGGACAGTCAAGTGAGAGTTAGTGATGACCACAAGTGTGAGAATTTAGGTTAGCGAACAGAGAATTATTAAGAAAAGAAACAATACTACTACTGCTGTTAAGAAAGTGAGCCAAGTTTTAGAATTTTAGCTACAAAATAATTGAATTTTAAGGTCTTGTCTTTTTTAGCGACGAGTGGTTAGTTGATTTTTTTGTTGTCTCGTTTACTACTAAATTTAGAGGAAACGGAAGGAAAGAGTGAGAGGAAAAAGTTTTTTTTAGCAAAGTGACACATAGAGGTAATGCAGTACTCTGATTATCTCTATAGTACATAATACTGTTCGGTCGCTGGCGGACGACAAAAAAAGAAAGAATTGTCTGGTCATTTTTCTGGTCTATTTCTTTGTAAGGACACCATAAAATAATCATCATTATATGTGATCATAATTTTCAAATCAAGTCAAGTTGACGTATTATATATAGTACATGAACGTATATATAACAAAAATTGTACATGAGAGACGACAAAAAACGATAGGAGTTTGAGTCTCGATATTATTACGTAACATTATATATAAATACATATATTGTATAGTTTGACAAAGGAAAAGAAGTGGATTAACTTTTAAACTTGTACTTGTTGATTGGGGGTGATTTTAGACAAGGATGAGATCATACGAAAATTGATCTAATAATTACACGTTATAATCTTTATGTATGGTAAAGAAGAATACAAAATATAAAATTGACATGAAAACACTTATTAAATTGTTATTATTTTAATAAACGCGTACATTGTACATTGTATATATTCGTAGCGAGGGGAAAAAGTTGAGCAAGTCATGATGTTAAGGTAAACTGAAACTACACATCAAAATTTCAAGAATGGTTCTAAAAAATCTAATCTTAAAGTGCTAAAGAATAAAAACGTTAACTACAATTTTAAAGAGAAAGGCGAACATATAGACATACAACAAGTCTATGACAAGTACACACACATATAAATATTATACATCTTTTTTGTTCTGATAATCTAATGATTATTATACATCAACAACTAAGTAATAATTTTAAAATATGTGGAAATGGAGTATAGGGAGAAAGTTAGTCAAACAAAAAGAACGTGTATAATATGTACGCCAAGTAGGTACGTAAACACATGTGGATGTGGTTGATGTTTGTGTGATTTACAAAAAAAATATACTATACTATTTGTTAAATAGCAGACACAACAATTCACGGTGCTATCAAGAAAAAAATATCTGATTATTATAATATATCCTATGATGAAATGCAATCTGTAATATTATGTGTACTTTACATATTACGTTGTACTTTAAACACAAGACAAGAAAAAACTCCATACATAAATAATACAACATAGTAGACAAAAAAAATTTATATATATATATGCGAATACATAAATCAAATATAAAAAGGGACCGAGGAGGAGGAGAGTGTGTGTATGGTCACAGGAGAAGAAGAATACGATGATATATAATATTAATACAAGAAAAAAACTATGATACATACAATATTATGATATATACATATATATATATTATTATGATTACGAATATGAGAGCACAACAATTATTTCATTCACAAACTAAGTATTATAGTAAGGAAAAGGAACATTGTGATATCTATCTATCTAATGGTGTTTCTCCTTTTTTTTATATTGTCAAATCAAATAAGAGGGAAAAAACTATTGTACAGACAAGACATATTATATACATACATACCTCCTACATAACATTATTTAGACCTACGGAAAATAAAAAATACACAAAAATCCAAGATATACTAATCAACGAGACGAACAAGCATAAGTTACATCACTACACCGTGTGTAACTCACACACACACCATTTACCTCCACACGTATATATCAAGAAAAATACTGTCAATCTAAACAAGCAATATGTGGCGTTATGTAACATGCACAACAAATGAACAGTGCCCTGGTCATTCGTTGTTGTTATTATATGACTCTACACATTGTCATAATATTGGGGATGAGAATAATTTTAAAATTTTAACGTGCTTCCAAACAAAATAAAAAAATACACACACATGACACAACACACCTTTGAGAAAAATAATCCTTTGTCCTGTGACGCCATGAAGAAGAATAAACATTCCACCAATTAATCTCCCTCCGCGCCCCGATCTCTCAAAAGAGTACACACGCTGTATCGGTCGTTGGAGTTATTAAACTAATAAATTCATAGAGATTTTAAAACCATGAACTTTTTAGTGTCATTTTTAAAATAATTTACTGTTTTCATATTCCTCCCTCAATTGGTTGGCATTCAATGCAAAGATGGTGACAAACATCACGACCCATATGATTTTTTAATTACGTTGCTTTCACAAGTTTTCTCTTTTTACTCTGCTTTCTCTCACCCATTTTCTCTCATCAGTCGACCCGATTCCGAACCCGCATTCTAGGGTCAAGAGTAAATTTTAACAGCTTGTGATGATTCCGGCCAAGAGTTGCTTGTGCTGCAGGGGACCAAGTTTAAAAGGAATACATTCATAAATAAATTGAAATTAGAAAACTTGATCATGATTCAGTTGGATCCAGGGAAGGAGGAAGGAAAGTATTGGGCATTGGATGGCGGTGAGATCGTGTTTAGAGGGATGGTAGTAATTTTGTGAGGGTGAGACTGGAATGAACAGCTATCCATGTCTAGTGGGGTGTAATGACGGCTTTTGTGTCATATTTACAGGGATTCGACGGTTGATGTACGTAAGACCATGCACACACATTGAACATTCTAACAATACTGTGAAAATTGAAATAAGGAGAACTAATACCATCTAATACGATGATGATGTGAAAGGCTGGTGATGGTAATACAAGGTTGAGAGATGGTTTTACGCTCCATGGATTTGTAGTACGGACTTTAACGTTTAAAGTCGAACCACTATGATTACAGCTTCAGTTCCGGGAGGTTGGGCACCGCCGCTTGGATTGAACTTGGTTCATTAATGGAGACCACATGCATATTCATGGACGATTTCAGATTTTCTTTCACTTGAACTATTTCAGTTCGTTTAGGGGGAAGGTGAAGAGAGTGAAGGAGAGTGTGTGGATGGGAGGGGAGATTGTTTCAAAAATTTCTACGACTTGCCATGAAAAAAGAGTAAAGCTCTATCATTGAATGTGCAAGATGTGCGGTTGACTGTATTCGTCCTTTCTTTGAAACTCAGCAAAGAGCATCCGAGTGACTTCGAGTTCCCGGTGTGCAAAGTGCACTGATAGCAATCTATGAAAAGGTAGCTACAATATACACACTCAACCCATTGTCTCTTATACTTGAAATCTGCTCCTCCATGTGTGTGTATGTATGATGTTCCCCAGACCACACATACAATGGGAGAGTGTGAGCCAAAAAACTAGAGAGTCTACACAGTCATCATTATAAGATAGAGAAAGAAGTGTGGTGGGAGAGCTTATAGGAGGATCGGATGAACTTGAGAGTTTGAAGTAGGGGGAACTTGGGAACAGAGAAAGAAGAATAAGTAGAGAGAGGGAGAAAAGAGACAGAAGAGTGAATCCACAATGTCAACGAGTCTAAAGACTATTCCTTGACGAAAGTATTTTTCTATGTAAATGGACTGAGGATAGAAGAGTGAGGATACCTTCCGGTAGCCATTTTTTAACGCAGTCTTATATAAATACACATTCTAGTCTCACTCAGGCTGCCACGCAGCCATATTTAGATGTATCCATTCTGAATCTCACAGTAGCAAACTTTTTTGTAAATATAACTAGGAAATTCACAACAATCTTTCTCTATAAACTATCCACTTTACATTTGAAAAATCTGACAAATAAGAACAAAATATGTCCGACAAAACTTTATTGGTTTATTTTCTTTCAATTTTCCTTTTCAAGTTTTCCGGTATTTGATATCTTTGACCTCCGTAGGTCACGTTTACTATCATCAGAAAGTTTTTGTACTTTGACGCAACTTGCTATCATTTGAAGAGATATTCAGTGGTAATAAACGCGACCCATTTTGACCTCTGGAGGTCAAAGGGAGAAATCACCCAAAGAATTAGAAATGTAATATCGATATAAGCAACTGAAAATAATTGAAGTGGGTCCTAGCATAGTTTTCCAAAAAAATTAGTCACTTATCAATATTCTGAACCTGCGATCGTACTTTTCCATATTTCATTTACAATTTTATACGTCAAAGCATAGAGAGAAAACCTAGCAATCCAAATTGGTGGATTTTTCAGTGAAAACAATGGCTCTTAGTATTTGACCTTAGAAGTTTTAAGCTAGAGCTGCAAACGTTTAAACGATTGACTACGAAAAAAAAATCAAAAAAATTAGAACAATTTTGGAATCAAGTCTCAAGGAACTGAACATTTCTTGAAATAATTTCTTGGGATATACGTGCTATACAAAAATTAACACGAGTTGTGACTGACCAGTGCTGAAGTTGGAGCCGGGGCAAAGATTTTGAGAAGTGAGGTATTGCTGGACACGTGAACACACATCCTAACAGTTAATAGACTTTTGTCTGCTATGGCTATGTCTGCTATGGCTATGTCATTTGATGAAAGTTGAAAATAAAAAATATCAATGTCAACGAGTCTATTGCTTTTTTATGGAAATATTTTGTCTGTTCTTGGCAGGAGGGCGATCATTCATATGTATGTATCTCTCTCTCCGTATCTTCCCTTGTCTAAGTCTGGTAATATGACAAGCGTCTATACACACACGGAGTATGATGTACCTACGTCATATCTTCACTTGACTATGAACTATTAAGGAGAGGCTACGTATGCTCTCTTCTATGCATGTACAAGTGTCGGGTGTCTCTGCTTAAAAAAGACTGGGTCCAATGTATGTATGTGCGTATAGTGGGGGAAGGGGAAAATTGCACGGATATGTGTGTGTGCGTGTGTGGATCAGTCAGAAGCAAAAAATTATGGAAAACTAAAAGCGTGAAGAGAGAAGAGATTCAGTTAGGAGGAATGAGTATGTATAGGTACACACAAAATGTACATATGCGTTATGTGTTACACAGCATGGAAAATAATAGGGATGATAAGACGTTGCATACATACAGAACGGGGATGGGTGGAGGGAAGAAGAAATATCGGAGATATTTGAGAAAAACAATGATCTATAATAAAGAACGATAAGGAAGAGGAACTAGCCATGAGGAAAATTCCAGGGGAAGTCAGAGACTCGGAGCATCCTAAATTTCCACTCAATAAGTCTAAAGACTGGACGACTATTTCTCCCCACAGACTGGACCATCTTTTTTTGTTTTATTGTTATGATAGAGTTTAAGGTAAAATAAAATGGGTTCCCTGTTCGGGCTGGTTTTATCAGATTAAAATGAATATAAAACTTTATTACTTATTATTTGAAAATTCCTACTTACAATAGGTTATGTGTACGTATCAGACTCCGGAGGTGACGAAATTTTGTCGGCGGCGGCGGCTGAAAGTCGGCTGGAAATTTTTGCCAAAGAAACTTGAAATTTTGCGACGAAAAGATTTGAATTTTTCAACTGAAATATCAACAATCATGCGAAAAAGTGGCGAGCGAAGCGAGCCAAAGATTTGCAAAATTTGCAAATCAAAAATGATTTTCTCACAAAAATGAAATTCAAAAATTCGGTTCGGTGCTTGCAAGATTGTGGTTTATTTGTTAGGAATGATCCTGGGATACTATTATCAGGTTAATCAATTTGATTTATTCAACGTATTAAAAGTCGAAGAAAACAGCATAGACAATGACTTAACAATACTTTTGAATTTTCAGGCAGTGGCCGTTCCGTGTTGTAGTAGTCGGTACTTTCTTTGTACTATTAATAATATTGTGAATGACGTGGGACAGAGAATACCAATATTTTATCATTGTGATGGTGATTTGGGTAGTATCAAACCATTTTACCTTTTCCTGAAAGGTTCATTATTTTTAGATGATTTACCTGGAAATCCAAACGGGAACCTGCTCCTCATGTCCAATACCTTGGAATTACTGGAGACGATATTGTCAACTTTAATTTATTATCATGGCCCATCGATGCTTTTAAATTAGCATAATATCAACGATTTGTAAATTCATTGGCCCAAGTGACCCAATTGGGAATAGTGTTCGTGTCATTTTTAACAAATTAACCGTTAGAGTTCATTTCGTTCATTTTGTCACCATTGGAAGAACAATTTGACTCATACGACCCCCTTCACGATGACTTGCATCATTAAGAAAGCGACCTGTTTAAATATTTATTTTAAAAAGATTTTACATTAAAAGAAAAGAATAAATTCCAATGACAGTAAAGTAATGCTCGGATAAAATTGTTCGTGATTTTTATGTTGTAAATAATACCTTATGATCACGACGCGAAACTAAGGTGTCGTGGAAGGGAAAAATCAACGATGCCAAGTTGTGTTTGAAAGCAAGGATATCTTGACAAGACATCCTTGTTGTCG
>WJFB01001781.1:0-26210 GCA_009870185.1 Pygmarrhopalites habei
TAGGAGCTTTTTGACCAAAGTCTTGGATCGTCGTCAGATAGAAGAGGACGAAAAATTGGTAAAGAAATTACAAGAAGAAACAACAGCTGTGCGACGTCATATTCATAATATAAAAACAAAGTGAGCAATGATCAATCAATGAGCATGATATACAATATAGTTTGTAGTTTTGACATTTGCGGATATTTTATTTCACTACTAACAACAATTCCATCTCAATGATTATTTTTTTTATAGGCCTTCAATATTTCAAGGATCGAGATGTAACGCCTGTCAGCAAAAGTTGGACTTTCCATCTGTACACTTTTTGTGCTTACATTCATTTCATCAACAGTAAGTACACTAAATTTGAATCAATGCTTATCAGTAAAAATTTTGGTTTCTAAATATTCCTTCCTCATTGCAGCTGCTTCGACAATTTCTCAGAAGATGATAGAAATTGTCCAATGTGTTGGTCAAAGAACAAGTCAACCTTAGGACCTGAACTAAATGAAGTAAGGAGAACATTCATTTAACTTTTAAATAATCCTTTGATTAATTTCTTTAGTTGAAATTTTAATGAAAGTCAACATTTCTGTTCTTTTAGAAAAAACCTTCACAAGCCGCAATGGACGCCGATTTTGCCCTTAAATTGAGCACAGCAAAATCCAACTCATTTTCTGTCCTTGCAGATTTTTTTAGTAAAGGGATCTTCAAGGACGATGCTCCTCGACAGCCTCAACCTAAAAAGACTATTGAAAAACTTCGAGTACAATCTCATTTAACTGAAGGTAATGACATAGACAAAAGGGGGTATATACAAAATATTTTCGATGATTTTCCGTGTAATGATTATGTTGTGAATCTTGTAGAGCCTACGTCTGAAGGGAGACTTCGCCTAAAAGAGGGAACAAAAGGAGGACTTTCTCTGAATCCTGTAGAAGTAACAAGTATAGAGTCATATCTGGATTCCTCAAAAGTTTCAGAACCACAACTAGTAGAGACTGAAAGATTTGGAGCACGTCAAACGACCACACAACATCCCACTGCATCATCATCATTGCCATTTCCTCGTGTTCAAGTTTCCTCAGATCCTACTTCATTGCAGACTGGAGGAAAAACTGCCACATCATTTGTAGCAGGTTCTCCCAAATCAACTGTCAAACCATTTAGTCAGAAAACAACAGGGATCATAAGGCCTTCAAAAGGTTCCGAATCATTTGCTCCTAGTAAACAAAGCAGTATATCGGCAGCTGCTGCATCATCTCGTCCAAGTGTCACATCCTCGAAGAATTTGAATCCTTTTGAAGATGAAGATGCAAACAACCCATTCTTAGATTCAGGGCCTGCTCCAACGCCTAAAAATCCTTTTGAAGAGGATGATGACTACGACTCATCATTGAATCCATTTGCAGAGTAGTTTTTGACCTTTCCGTTCCTACTTGCGACTTGAACTTATTTCATACATCTGTCTGTGAAAAATCTACAGTTTAGTCGTTGGAAGGAGTTTACAAAGGGTTGGATTATTTAACTCCATTGAGTCTTCGTTTTTGTCGAAGATCGCTACAATTTTTTGGTATAATCATTTTTTAAGTTTAATTTTGTTCCTAATTTGTACTTTGAGAATGAAATTTATATCCATTGTTTCTTCTGACTACTAGAAGAATTTTAGAAATAATTTTTTGCGAGCAAAAGAACAAATGAATACTGAATGTAGTTGCGGTGTGTGGGTGGAAAACGTTCTCTTTTTTAATTTATTAGGTGAAAAAATCATTCTGTGTCTACTGTGTGCTCAAGTTGACTCATTGAGATGACAGGCTGAGATACTGTTTGTGTCGTGGACTCAAAGACGATGACACCCATGTGTCGGAAGGAAGCATAATGTATGCTGATTTCAAGTGATAGTGATATGTACAGGGAAATAATTTTTTGTGCAAAGTGCGTCATTGGATTCTAAATTCAATTTCTATGTACACATGGAGCACGCACTGCCATCATAAACACACGCTCTCGGTGCGTAAGGAACGAACGAGGATGAATTCTCAAAGGAGATGGTAGTGACTCGTGAAACTATTAACTATTATTACACACAATCGGTCTTTTCTTGATAATCTGGAACAGGGGCTCTAAACAAATTACCATAGTCTATTTTTTACTTTACTTATATCTATCCATTTGTAGGATGACATAAACAAAAGGTCTTAAGGTGCAACATTACATATTTTTTAAAAAATGTTTTAATTTTCTTCACGAAAATTTCTTCAACATTACTGTTACAAATTTTTGTACAATCTAGTAACTTTACCTAAATGTGATACACAGTACAGTCCAGCTTTTTTGTAGGCCTAAAACTCAATAGTAAGTTATAATTTCACAATAATAATATTATGAATGGAATATCATTTAATAGGTAGCTGTAGAAAATACAATCTAATTGACTTCCTTGAACTTTATTATGTAAAACATAACCTTAATTATGATGCCAATTTCATAACGTTGAGTAAATTTGTACATTTTGTGCGTTGGCACATTCATATACCTATCAATATTATATAACACCTCTTGTACCGGTGGAATATTACCAGCACGGGTTCTTATTTTAACTGACAAGTGTTGTAACCTTGTTGTGAGTACTCCACTTCATTAGATCACACAAAGTGTTCACAGGGAGGTGATTCGTGGTAGGTGGATGAAAGAAAGAAAAAGTCTCAGAACTTTGAACCAAGGTTTTGGCTGTAACATACCACTGTCACACACCTTGTCAGTAACAAATGTATTGACGATTCAGTGACTTTTCATCTGCGTGTGTGGGGAAAGTCCTTGTTTTTTTGCATTGTTTGGCTAAGGTGCTTGCATCAGGACGAAAAACGACTTTGACGACCCGACCACATTGAGAGACAAACATTTGGGTGACAAAGTTTCATTGTGATGGTATATATGTATTTTGGCTGGTGTTATTCTTCTCTCCGGGTCCTTGCCGTTTATCTTGGGACGCCAAAAAATTGTGACTATGCAAGTATGAGCTCGTTAGCTAGACATTGTAGCTCTATAATGCATTCTATAATGCTTCCTTTATAACGTTATGGCTGTGACTCTCAAATACATGCTATGCACACAGAACTTAGCGTCAACTTTTTCCGGCGGTCTTCATATATTTGGGTCAAGCACAAATGACGAACGTTCCCCTTCCTACATTCTTAGCTGTGTACACAAGTCTTGCAGTTTATGCACACGGATATGAAATCGTTTCATAACTTTGAAATCCTCGTACTAGTCATGGTTCATTGTGAAAGAGATCGTTTGGAGGCTCGTGCAAGTCAGAATTTAATGAGTACATGTAATATTCAGCTCTAGGAGAAAAATTATCAAATCTCTCTCTCTCTCTCTTAGGACGCACAATGACTTTGACAATTATACTTTACTTTCACCAGGGTGTGAGAGACTTCCTGTACCGTGAGTAGTAGTAGTGGAATTCACGTCCAATGAAAATATAGTTTTTTACGTGTATCTGTTCGATATATCAGTGGTTCTTTATCGTCTGCTGTATTCCAAAAATTATTAGAATTGGGCAACTTTTCTAGTTAATTAGTGATCTCTCCACTAAAAATCATTTTCATGAAATCTCTCTCTATCACCCCGACGTTTTGATAATCAGTAATCAAACAATAATCTTTCCCTGTATATTTTTTTTCTTACGTTACGGTATACTCTCTCGACACTGATTTGACTTTGCTGCTATTTTTACATTAAATACATTTGACCCGATTTTTTCATACACGAAAAGTTGTCATATATTTATATATGCTCACTTTTTTATTAATGTTTCGTACTTGATTTACTGTGAAATGTCCTTTTCCCTATTATCATGATATCCCACATGTGTACAAAATAAATGGACGAGTCAAAGTGAAAAAAAAAATCTTTTTTTCTATTCCATTTTGATGACTGACTCTGTTAGGATCATGTCTCAAGTCAATCCAATGTCAACGATCATGATATCACGTTGTGTATGTGTTTTAGTTTGACAGTTGAATTGGATTTATTTATTTGGTTACCATGAACCTTCGATTGTGGGGCCGTAAATAAAAAAACATGACTTGACGGACTAATTTCTCTCTTCTCTCTCTCTTGTTCAGTCTTATGTGAGTCAATGATGACTCACATATTCATGTTTATTTCACACACACGTTACATATAATTGTGTGAAGGAAAGTGAAGGGGAAAAAACCGATGACACGTGCTCCAGACTTGAAGAAACTAGACTAGTAGAATGTTTTCACTTGCAACTCATCGTTGCTGAGTGAGTTCCTCGCCCACAATTCAAACCCAAACAACCGGAGCCAAATAACATTAATTTTCACTAGTCAACTATTAGTACTATCTTTTTCTCCAATCTCACTCCCTTTCCTTCCACGGCCTTTTTACTTCCTTTCCCTTTCCGCGTACCCCCCATTATACATGACGGAGTACTTGTGGACTCTGCTGCTCCCGTATCCATCGACTCTGTGCATCAAATTAACTCTATCAAGTTTACCTGGATCTTATTTACAATGACAAAATAGTTTATTCCATTTTATTCTCCATCAGGCTAAATGGAAAATTCCTCATTTTGAAAATCCGGGATTTCCAAGTAGACAAATTGTACATTTATGACGTACACCAACCTAAGTATACTATGTATAATACATTATTACAGAATTTTACTCTGTTGGCCGAGGACAAATACTTGATGATTTAAATTTGTGGAACAGTTAAAAGTATGTACCATAATTTTATAAATAGACAGGGAAACACTCTGTAGAGTACAGTGTCTCTATTGTTTTTGTATGTAGACTACTCCTCGTACCGGGCATTCACTTTTACTACTTTGGGTAATGGATACAGGAGAAAATTGTTTTTTTAACTGGCTATAATTGAGGATGAAATACGTTGACGGAATCCTTTTCCTTCTCCAAGTGAGTAAGTCTTCTTAGGACTTTATTTTGAGAAGGATGTGAACTGTACAATTTAAAATGAGTAATGAGGGTGGATTTGTGTTTAAGAAAATATTGAGATCCGTCCCACCCTAGCTTTTACCATTGTATGTATATTCTAAATTACCTTACTTTTTTAAAACTGTGAATAATAAACCCTTTGAACCATACTTGTAACTAACACAAGGACTTTTAACGTCTGTACGTGTGTGTGTGTACTAGTAAAAGTCATGGAGAGAGTAACTAAAAAATGTAAAGTGAGAGAGTAAGTATTATGATGATGATGTGTCCAATTGTACATGATCCCTCAACACACACGTTCCATCATTACTCTAGGAGGGAAAGAGAAGACAAAATTTTAGAATTCCTTGTACAAGGGACATTCAACCGATTGCTATAAAAATCATAAATAAATGTAAGTGGGGTAAGTACGAGGGGAAATTCATGGGATAAATATGTTTAAAAAACGAGTTTTCATCTGTCATCTCCTTCCTCCATTTTATAAGAGATGAGAAACAAAAGGAGTTGTGACTTGACTGTGTGTGTATTTTCCCCTTCCAAAAGTTGACAACTTCCCCGTCATGTTGCATCTCTCATACAAAATCCCCACTTGACTTTGTCTCTCTTGGAATGAGTCTCTTTAAAATCCCACGTCTACACACACACACGTACAGGAAAAATTTCTGAGTGCAGTATATTTAAAAGTAAGTGAGGAAGAGTTAAGTTAAACATAAAAATTGTATCTGGCAGTGTATCTGTATATCTGCGGGTGTTCTCCTTCTTGTCTATGCATCTCCGCAGTTAAACTTATATTTCTCAGTAACAAGTTATATAGTAAGGTACAAATGAAAATTGTGCACTTGGACTCTCTTTTCTTTGAACAGTTGATAATGTGTCTCTTGCCAGTTGAGGAGGACTCGCGTGTGTGTGTGTGATCATTTGATGTGGAGCTGTTGAGACGTGACGAATCCCTGGCAAGTGTCACCGAAAAGTTTACTTGTACATTTTTATTTACTTGGAAAATTACAAAATGAGTACGGGAGCGGGACGGTGGTGGTGTGTGTGATATACAGACAAGTATACAGATCATCCTTCCGTTTTAAAATAAATGCAAGGGTAGAAGAGATTATTTTATAGGTACTATACCTAGAGTCAGATGTTATGCAACACCCACATGATTACAGTGTGTGTACATGTCAAACAATAACAATGGTGTGAAGATAACTCACACATTATCTCTCTCTTTTCTTTCTTCATGATTCCCGAATCTTGGATTTTTCTTTAAAAGAGTCCCCTCCTCAGACTCTAGTCTAGTCTGGTTTGGTTTTGAATGAGTAACCTTGGACGTCAAGGAAATAATTAGAAATAAATTGGATTTGAATTTTAAGTGAATTGCCAATGACAATTCAATGAGTGATTGACAATCAGCCAAAATGAGATGTCACAATTGTGTACCATAATTTCATTACCAACCAATAATGAAATGAATACTAGTTACTTTCTAACTTTACTTGTACACAACAAATAGCTTGGTACAAAATCATTCTGGATTTATCCGCAGCTGCAAAAAATCTCGTTAAATTATAGCATCGGAATTTATGTGAGAATTTTTTTTGTAACTGGAGTCAACTTGGTTTATACTCAAGTTCATCCCCTTTGATAATAGATAATCTGTAATTTTGTAAAATAGGTTTCCTCCCATCTTCTGTGTCTTTGGCCACGATCTTGTCTACTCAGTTTTGACAAATTAGTCTTTTTATCAGGGTCTCTCTCTCTCCTTCATCAGATAAATGCGTGTATCTGATTTCTAGAGGAGGAGGGGAGAACATGAGTAAGGTGGTCTATGTCTACCAATGTAAAATACGAAATAATTGGAATCTAAGAAACTTCCTTTTCATTCTCAGCTGCAAATCGGCGTACTACAAAATATTACGTAGGTTGAGTACAGAGAGAGAGAAAACACCGATTTCGACTTGACTACAAGGAGTCCATGCGTAGTATTTTTTTCCCTCCAGAATAAATTGGCTAGGATGGGATGGGATGATGATAAAAAGACTACATCATAGACAAGAGACGAGTCAGGGATCACGGGGAAGGAAGAGAGAAGAAGGAGAATTAGGGAAGAAGAAAGGAGACGAAGGATCAAGTGGAGGCCATGGTGAAAGATGAAATTCCACAAGGAATCCGCTTAACCAAAAGAGTAATCTTTGTCGTGTGTTACATACGTGTATACACACTTACACACACACACACACACACACACACACACATTATACACACAAGGATTATAGGCTGAACTGTAAACAATTCAGTGTACAAACTTTTAATTCATTTTATCCATGCACATTATATACACAAAATTGGAAAGGGAGGTAGACAACGACGCAAAACTTTAGTAGGTATAATAAATAGGAAACAGTAGAAGCACTTTACAGAAAAAAATTTTTACAACATGAAAATTTTCTATTGGCGACGGACCGTCAAAGGAATGAGAGTCCTTTGAATTGACTGCATTTCCCTACTAAAATACTCCTACTTGCATTTACTTTCTTGAATAAAATTACCGAAGGCTATCTTCCTGCGTGATCCGAATTCTTTGGATACATCAATTATTCATTTCCTTCAAAATCCTTCTAATGGATTATTAAAATACTCTTTTAGTGGTCAGTTGGAGAAAGAAAATTTGACGGGATTTTTGAGAGAACATTTTGTATATATTCATAAGTCTGGTATAGATAATAGATATGTATGGGGATGACACGAGTGGTTGTCGTGTACTGACTGTAACAGCTTCGTTAGTTAGTTGGGTAGTCTATAGATGTTTATGAGAGCAAACGGAACAGAGTCATGGTGAAAAGAGATGCGCTTCAAAAACACCATCTTTCTCTCTCTCACTCTCTTTCTCTCTTTCCTCGTGTGTGTATAAAGACGGAGGAGTCAGTTTATTATGGGCTTGAACGGAATGAGCTCTATAAAACGAGGCTAAAAATACTCGGGGATTCTTGTAAAGCGGGTTGTGTGTGGAATGATTCGAGTATAAGTCTTCTGTCTAACAAACTACCTACATACGTATACTATTTTCCTTCCTACGAACTACAAGTAATTTCAGTACATAGAATCACCAGCAAAATTTTTAGTTAGTGATGAGAACATACTTCCTTCTTACCTTTGTGGCTTCATCATCAGTTGAGCGTCCAGCTGAGTCATTCTTTTCTCATTTTCACTCTACTTTCAATTACTCCTCTCTCTCAATTTTCTCAAACACACAGTCAGTTTAATAAATACTCAGTCTACACAAGATCATCTCCAGTCATCTCTTCTTTTCCTCAAGAAAGTGTCAGTGTATTTGTTTCTTAAAGGAAAACCTTGGAATTTTTCAACTACTGAATTTTCCAGTTTCTCTCTCTCTCTCTGTCTCTTTCGCCGTCATCTTGAAGATCAGTTGAATGGAGTTGATTCCACTGTCCTTGTATCCCTTAATTATGGACACTAAGGGAATCACATTAATTTAGAAGAGGAATACACTTTCTGAGAAGGATACACAAGGGAGATATGGAAAAAAATTGGAGCTACAACTAATTTTTTCAACCAAGTTAAACTAAGGACATTGATAAAAAGTGGTGATTGTGATTTTGTTTTGGTGGGGAAATATTTTGTGTTGACTGTCTTGAAATAATCATAATTTTCTGGGGTCAAAATGGGGAGTAGCACACATAATAAAAAGTTACTGTCCACTATTCCAAATTTCCACATACCAAAGGTAATAAATTTTGGTTTTTTTGTTGTACCTTTGTCATAATTCGGCCATTAATGAAGACATGACAATTTCAGGTGGCACTGGACACAGAGTTTGACATTTTACAAGAAGTCGGGGAAGGATGGTTTGCGAAAATTCTACTGACTGAAGTGAGTTTTTTTGTGTGTACAATTAAATTAATTGGTTATGCCTGCATAAGTTGTATTGAAATTAGGAGTCACGAAGGTTTTGAAGGTGTTGCAAAAAAAGTGAAAAAGAAAGAATTGTTTTCTTGAAGGCACTTGGCTTCCGAGAAAATTATTTTGGAGAAGAATTTTAAAATACACGACAATTAGAATTATGATTATGAGAAAGTGAGAGAAAGAACTAAAAAATTAAATGAGGAAACAGTGTTATTTGTTTAGAAAGGAACGCTGAAAATTTTCATGTTTTGGCAAAAAACTGAAAATTTTTATGCCCGTCCTCATTTGTGATTTTGAAACACCTTGTATTTACAGCAGACTAAAAGACATGTTGGCTATAATCTTAAAGTTGGGTCAATTTACTTTTCTAATTATTGCTAACTAGCTCACTTTTTCTGTGTTCATTTAGCATCGGAAAAGTAGAAGTGAACTCGTACTGAAGGTAAATTTACGAACTGAAAATATCCTAATAAAGTTAAACATTTATGAGATTATTCTATTTTCGTTAGCATAATATAAAAATATACGTGTAACATTTTTTATCAAGGCAATTCACAAGGACTCAATGAGTAAGAAAGATTTGATTCGAGAATTTCACTACAGTTACAATTTGGGGATGTTGAACAATAGCAAAGTCATAGTGGTAAGTATTTGGTCAAACGGAAATGGAAAATGTTAACCATCCGGATTATATTAAGTCGTACTAAAATTATTGTTATTTTTTTCTACTTTAGCGAACCTTTGATATTCTATTTGAGTCCAGTGATTGTTACATATTTGCCCAAGAGTATGCCCCTTTTGGTGGTAAGTCATTCAACTCAGGTTCTATTTCACTAATAAGTTTAGATTGCTGGTATTCACAATTTTTAATTTTGATATTCAGATTTGTCCTCAAATGTCTCTGATATTGGAATTGGAGAAATTTACTCAAAGAAAGTTGCCAAGCAGTTAGCGTCCGCCTTAGACTTTCTCCACGAGGTAACTGACTAATAATCCATTATGACCATACTGTGATCCACAAAGTATACCCCATTTAATCACCTTGTTTTAATTTTTTCAATAAAAGGTTGACATAGTTCATCGGGACGTCAAATTGGACAATGTCCTAGTTTTCAAGAGTGATTTTTCTAAAGTAAAATTGAGTGATTTTGGTGAATGTCAAAAACGAGGTGTGGAAGTTGTGAGATTTAACGAATGGGTAAAATTTTTTTCATTTTCTTTCATCCCATTTTCGTAATTTTTCAAATTATTCAAAAATGAAACTTAGCGGATCAATGTTATGAATTTCAGGTTCCTTATTGTCCACCAGAAATTATTAATACACCTCAAGGTGCGTCATATGATTCAATAAATAAGAAGTTACGAAATCAGTATTTTGAAACTTGGTAATTACAACACAAACAATAATTTTTGTATTTTTCTACAGACACCCCTTATTCCGTTGAATTCCATCAAGACTCATGGCAATTTGGTGTTCTGCTTTTCCTCTGTTTAACTGGTTAGTAGAAAAAAACTTTCATCTTGAAAAAAAATGATCTCTTGACATTCAAAAAATATAAAGTTCTCTCTCAACTAATTGTAAACCATGTTTACTTTCGAGCAACGTGAGAACAGTAACAAAAATTGTTCCATGTTTCCTAATTTTACCTAATATAATTCTCTCCAGCCTCTGAGTTGTTCAGTACTTTCTCTCTCTAGGTTAAATACACGAGAACGTTAGTTTGGTTCAACCACAAATAGTGAAATTATGTTTTACCCCTATTTATAGTTTAAATTATTATTTTGCTCCTCATTTTTGACACATGCTGAGGGTAGACACACAACATGTAGGAAATATCCTGTAATTTACTGCACAGAACTAACCTGGCCTGGTTCTACATGATCAGTTTTAGTTTTTTTTAGTGCGACTCGGTGGCTTCTCAGAGGATTTTGTTCACGGAGAGCAACACGACTCTCTTATTTTGTAGAATAAATATTTACTTTAAAAACGACAGAATAAGAATAGTAACTTACTTGGACACATAACAACTTTGGATGTCGTATCATCATCATCATCATAACATTACATAATTTACAGTTACATGTGTGCACACAGACTTTTATAGCTCCCCTACCTTATTTTCCTTTTGGGTTTGACTTGGATTCTTTGAGTATCCAGCAAAAGCCAGTATTTAACTAGAAAATGAGTATGTCACATGATATAATTTTTGCAGCGTGGAATTGCCTTCTCTTTCTTTTTTCTTGTAGTATTTCTTTCCAAAAATAAATTAATATATTATTATAATAATAAAACGTGTGTTTCACATTTGCCCAACCCCAGTGTCAATGGCAAATTAAAAATGTGGTGCACCAGGGTTATTTGAAACACACACACATACATGTAGTACATACTGTTTAGGTTGTATACATTTACTAACCACATACTACTTATGTACTGACACAAGTATAGGAATAATAATATTATTCTGTACAGAGAGGGGTACACAGGCCGCATGGAACTTTCCCTCAGTTTCCTCCTTTGACACTTGAGTATTTTTATTGTGTCTACACGTCTGTAACTGGATGTCTGTTATTTTTCTTGGAATCAACATAAATATATAAAAACGTTTATTATATGTCCCAGCTCTTCGGTGATGAGGGAAAAGGATAGCAGATAAAGCTGTTGTTATTCTCTTTGTGTGTGTATTTGTGTGTGTGTGTAATTAAGCAAGCCAAGATTTGTAGTGTGAAGATCTCATTCCCTTTTTTCAAAAGAAAAGAAAGAGAGAGAGAGAGAACAGCTGTTCTGAGTAGACATTTTTCTGGTTTATTTTCTTCACCGATTTCCGCCTGTCAGTCCCCAGTTTCCCTGTATTCTGTTAAAAGATGAGAGAAAACGTAATTTTTTGAACCTGACTGACCAATATTAATGAGGGCATGTCTCCCTTTTGTTTGTATAAAATAGGTTCAATTCCTTGGCAGAAAGCAGACCGCTCTTCCGATCCTAGATATCAGTCATTCGATCTATGGCTTCGAAGTCGAGTAATGAAAACACCTAAACATTTCAAAATCCTTTCGACCAAGGGTAAGTCTTCATTATGTACAATTATTCAGTTTTTTGACAGTTTTTCTTGTGTATCTCTCCTACTGTAGGAGAGATACACAGGTTTTGGTATGAAAATAAATTTATTTGAATGATTTTGTGACAGCTCGCCGCCTGTTTCGGAAATTATTTGATCCAAATCCCGGAAAAAGAGCGACAAATCTTGGTGATGAAATTCAGAAATATTCTGAAGACAAATGGCTGTCAAAAGTCCCAGACAAGCCGACTGATGATGATGAACTGTCCACAAATATGTCAATGCTTAGCTTTCATTCCTCACAAACTGACAAGAATCGACTTCTTGGTACTCTGACGAGATTCGGTGTGGAGACGACAGTGGATAGGAATCTTAAGAAAACTCGCATTTCAGAATGGATAGTCAATAGTACGATAGAAGAGACGGAAGAGAATGAAGAGGAGGATGATGAAAGTTGGGATGGTGGGTCCAGTGAACAAGCTTCATCTAGTCACAATTCAAAGTAAAAAAAATAATCTTTTTTATACAATTAAACGAAGTTACTCGCTTGAAATCAACCTATACTTAAGTATAATTTATTAATAATTTATTTAGAATTTAATTTATTTGTTTTACACTTTACGCCAAAAATAAATGATTAATTCATTCATTCATTATCGATGCTTCTGACATGGCTCAGACTGCAATTTTTATTAAGATTACAGATTGTGCGAACAAGATTGTGTATTAATACGTTAATTTAAATTGTTTATCATATAGATTATGAAAAGCCAGAGTCATTTATGTAAACATTAAGTATGTATACTCCTTTGTAATTGACTGGAACAATGATAAACAAGTTCAGTGTCTAATTATTGAAAACAATTTTATTTACAAAAATAATACAAAATGTCTACAACAAAAATATATATTATGCACATATTATGGGACAGTTAATTTCACCGTGTAACACAAGTTTGGTTATACGTGTAACGGTAATTCAAATAAAAATTAATTTTTTATAATCTCCAAATTTGTTGGAAAGAGACTCACAATTTTTTCCAGTCATGTATTTATTTTTCATCTCTAGATTTGTTCTAAACTGTAAATTGTTCCCTTATGCTACTTGGAAGAATTTTAATTGTTCGCATTACATCAATCCAACTTAAATTTCCATGGTCACTACTTTCAGAGAAAGTCCGTAAACAGACGACGACAGTCCAAGTAATTATACAGTCCTCCTCAGTTATTTTTCAGTGCGATTGGCCCGATTATTGGCAGCAACGGAACTGGAAAGCAAAATTATTGCTCTGCTTCACAAAATCGTATTATAGATAATTTTTTTGTATTTCTTCTGGACGAATATTTATCGTGGTTTACAGAAATGAAGGGAAAAGATGAAAGTGAAGAGTCCACTGAGAGTGAGAATGAAGAGAGTAAAGGAAAGAGTCAAGATTTGGATACTAAAGAGATGAGGAAAAGTTTGGATAAAGAATTGAAAGTGCACATAGAACCTGTCAGCCTAACATTAGACATGATCAGAGGTGGACTATCTGGCCTGACACAAAATTTGATCAATATGAAGTACACTTACAGTAAACTGAGTGTTCAGAAAAATAAAATCAAGAATATTGAGATTTTGTCTGGTTTTGTCCATTTACGTTTTCTTGATTTGAGTGGAAACCGAATCTCTTGCCTCAAACCATTGGGTTCTTTGGAGTTTTTAGAAGTTTTGAATGTTTCAGACAATCGTTTACAGTGTGCTTCCAAAATTCCAATGCTAAAACATTTAAAGGTGAATTCATACATGATTTTAAAATTCTTTTGAGTTAACATTACACTTATTGATGTGACTCATGTTTCAGCATTTGAATTTGAGTGACAACAGATTGGAATCACTCACTGGATTTCTTCCCAATTTTATTACTCACCTAGAAATCGGAGGTATGTACTTAGTTACTACGATAGCTTTCACTTTTACTTTCACTTTCACTTCATCCATGTTAAGTTTACATGTGTATAACTATAGGAAACAAACTGGAAACATTAGAAGGAATGACAAGCTATATTTTCCCCAATATTGTACATTTGGACTTGCAAAGAAACAAACTGGATAGTCTAAAGCATTTACAATTACCAAGATTAGAAAAATTATTCGTGGTTAGTTAATTGCATTTAAGACTCTCATCAATTAATTTTTTGCACAAAAAAATGTTAAATTACGAGAACTATTTTACAGTCTGAAAATCATCTTGTCAATTTGAGTGGCCTCCATCGATGTCCAATGTTAAAAGTGTTGGATTTGGAAAGAAACCAAATTTCTAGGCTAAAGGATTTTCCCAGTTTGGTCAATCTTGAATTTGTCAACTTGAAGTATGACTGAGAATTTTTTATTTTTCATTTTCACCTCAATTATTTGACAAATCATTTTATGTGCCATGTATTTATATTTCTAGACAAAATCAAATTCGTCAGTTCACAGAGACATTTTATTTTATGCACTGTCCAAATATTAAAGAGCTACTACTAGCAGACAATCCCATCACAAAGAGCTCTCAATACAGGTTAATACATATAAAATGTTCACTTAGATTGTGTGTGCAATTCATTCATACTTATTTTCATTTCTTCAGAGCTAATATTGTTGAAGTCAATCCAAATTTACAACGTTTGGACAGTATGAGCATTTCCGAGTTGGAATTAGAAGAAGGTATTGTAAAATATAAATTAATATACATTACATCCTCAGGAAAATAATATTTAAATAATTTTAGGAAAGAAAAATTTCCAGAATCGATTGAGAGGACTAATTCCACCAATTTGTGATGACCCTCTCGTCTTGAGTCCCCCACAAACTCCAGTACCACTCAATACGGAGCTGATGCAGGAATTTTCCAGCAAGTCTGGAGTGACCACGAGACAAAACACTGCTGCTAGTGACCTGTGCCCTCCAAATACTCCCTACGAGTCGAGACCAGCCACAAACTGTATGTTCAACCATGCAGGGGACATGTTGAGGAATTATGACAAAAAGAAAAATTCCAATCATTTATTGAGAAAATCAACACAGATTTTATAAAAGAAAAAAGATTTCTGTCACTTTTTACACACATGACTGTTTTGTCCTCATGATGACACTTTTCAAATGCTTTCTCCGTTTAGGGAGAAAAGCATTTCATATCAAAAATGAATTCACATTCTATTTACATTTATGATGTACTATTTGATCAAGTTAATTTCTATTCAATAAAGTAATTTATCCAATTACTTATACATTCATAATGTCAATGGCTCAGATGGCTGCTGTGAGAGGTGAATGATTGACTAATGAATTCAGTATCGTAGTTGCCCTTGCATTTTCTGCGGAAGTTGAACTCCCGGAACATTTTTTCAGAATTTTTTTTGTTGTTACCACAGTAATCAAGATTTGTCAATAAATAGTCGAAATGTTTACTGGGGTACACAGTTAAGGGCCTTGGAAATGTTTAGTTTTGTGACACTATGTTGTACCATCTTTGCAACATACTTTGGTTTGGGTGATTGTTGGTGGTGTCAGTCGACCAGTTCAATTACGAATTGGAAATTTGAAACTGTCATTGAGACCACAATTATGTCGGGAATTATGTCTGCAGCTGCAAAGGCATCGTCTGAAATGGCCACACATTTAATTAGTACTGACTTTGAAGTTTTTGGAAAAGTTCAAGGTAAATTTTGTTAATTATGATTCAATTGCAAACCATGTCAATTTTCCATTGCTAAAAAATTGTATATTAAATTTACACAGGTGTTTTCTTCCGCAAGGTCAGTTGAGTTAAACTTGTATGAAATCTCTGATATTTAACATTTTACCTTGTAGTACAAGGCTTGTACTAAAAGTACTATTCTTGCACTATTTTTGTTTATAGTTTACCAAAGCTAAGGGTTCAACACTTGGTCTACGAGGATGGGTCCAAAATACTTCCAAGGGAACTGTAGTTGGTCAGTTAGAAGGTTCACCGGACAAAGTTGCAGAAATGTGAGTCAAAAAATGTTGTCAAAGTATAGTATCGTCTTACTTTGTACACACAATCCAATGTCAATGGTTGCAATATTCATTCGAGACTATTTTTGTGTTTCATTAGGAAACGTTGGTTGCAGACTGAAGGCAGTCCAAAGTCACGAATTGCAAAAGCTGAATTTCGAAATGAACAGTCAATTGAAAAGTATAACTTTACTGATTTTAGTGTTCGAAAATAATGACATGTAAATATATTTTCAGTATTTTTTGATTGCACCAGAAGATTAGCTATATTTTATTTGGTTTAGTCCATTCGACTTGAAATCTTCAGAATTTTTTGCACTTCTAGCTAGAGTCTCACATTAATATGTATGTGGTACATATTTGTAATTTACAAGCTGTCAATAATTTGCTGTAAAAAGAGATAAACGCTGAATAAACGAGACTTTATCTGCATTTATTAAGTTAAAAAATCGATTGCGGCTTTCTTAACCATTAAGAAATAAACGATTCTCCACCCATTTAATCCAAATAATGTTTACTTAGATATTCAGATGTCAATCGAAAAATAGTATGTAGTAGTAACCATCTTGTATTCAGTATTAGACGAATGATGAAAGTGAGAATGATTAGCGATTAGGGAATGTCCTCATCTCATTGTAAATTAGTGTATAACATTTTAAATACGGTAAAACACAAAAGTACTTAATACACGTTTCTCGTTGCAGATAAAAATTCAGGAACACTATTCGTCCCGACGAATATATTTGTCACGATACCGTATCGGGCGTTTGTTTCTCCTGACTCGAACATGACTTGGAGGATGGACCGAGGTCAATTCGGCGGCGGATGGTTTGCTCGTACTTTCCTCCTCTAAAGTTGACAACAGAGGACTTCCATTCCATTGACCTGGAACTTTTACAACTTTTGGCTCCTCCGAATTTGTAGTCTCACTTGGTTGTGCATCAACTGGAATGGAGAAAGTTGATACTGCAAAAGTCACCACTACCAGGAGGAGGACTAGCCAAATTTTCTATTCCGAAAGGTAAACGGAATGGGTAGAATTCTCAGTAAAAATTTTTACGAAATTTTTCAAAATTTTGATTTTAAATGAGACTTTCGAACTTACAGTGTTTGAAAACAACATGCCGAATGTGACAAGGGCCTTATTTGCCTCAAAATATACAAGAGAAGCTGGAAAGATTCAGAAGTTCACTTTAGCACTTTCAAATTGAAAGTCTTTCAATTTTACTTTTTTAACTCTTGAGAAATTTGTAGATGTGTTGAAACGAGTGTGTGAATGGTTTTGCTGAATGAAGGCTCAAGTTTATATATACTTCTCGGTCACTTGTAATGAACACCTTGTGCAAAATAAACTTGTAAACAAATTAAACCCGTTCAAAATATGACTCTAGAATTAAATCATAGTTTTGTTGTCACAAATAATGTGAATGGCATATGGATAACAACATTGTTTATAGAGCAAAAATTTAGCAATAACATGAATAACAAGTAGCCACAGTGTACAGCATGAAGATTACCTCTAGGGTTGAGTCTCTACTTACTCATGGTCTAGACACTAACTCGCTTTCCTATTATGTTGTGTGTGACGGTCCATCTTCATGTTGCGTCTATCCCTTCTTTCAATTTGCAACTAAAACATTTAAATGAGAAAATACAGAGCATTTTTTTAAAAAATTGTTTTTGGGGAAAATTACAGTCTTTAGTTTGACGACCTCCATGTCAAAAACAACATCAAATACGTCACTATCATTGTTGTCTATAAAATATGAGGAAGTTACTTTGCATTGACAACATGATTATGGTCATGTCAATTTTAATTAACCAAGGTTTTTTCCATGTTGATGTTATTAAAATGTATCATTGCAGACGTGTTAAATAATTAAGTAAAACTGATTCTTTCTGAGACCAAATATCAATCACATGGTTTCATTATGGGTACAAAAATGGATCATAACAAAAATGAATACGCAAAAATTGATGGGGAATTTTAAGAACGTTTCAAGATTATGACACTTATAATTTCACCAAAGGTATGGAGTTGATTCTTTCTATCTGAATAGTAAAATACATCGTAGTATGCAAATTTCTAAATGAATTCATACAAACGTAAACCAGACGCAGATTGAACCTACTTACATGGGACTATTCCTACAAATTATTTGTCAAGTTCTACCAAATTACAGGCTTCACTATGATAAATTCATCAGTACATTTCATTTAAGAATTATTGACAATAAGTTGTAGTTAGTGTAGCTCCAGGGCAAAAAATAGCACCTGTCAGTTCTTACACGAGCCGTTTCATTAAATCCCCCATTTATTTATGCAAAATTATTTAACTCGAACTTTGCAAATTTGAGACTCAATACACAAACACACACTCTCAATCCTCTTCACAATGTCATGCTTCTTGGCTATATATCATCCAAGAAATCATGACATTATAATGTTAAGGGGTGAAGGCAACCTTAAGCTTTTGTTTCATCATGTCCACACACACACGCGTGAGGTACACAATTTGTAAAGTCAGATTTAGATGCCGTTGAACGGAGTCATGCATCCTTCGCCACTTTATTAGTTTCATTACTACACACAGTGTAATACACAGTACACACACGCATTGGCAATGGAACAATAAGATTTCAATTAGTAGTATTGACATGAACAATGTTTTTATTCAAATTCAATCATTCAATCCTGGACCTCATGTGTATCAATGTTACACATTACACCATGTGCTAATTTAAACTCTTGTCGAGTATGACGCTAATTGTTGAAATTTATCAAGAATATCTCAATCTCAAGTACTCTTAAGTGTCAGAGTTATTCAAACCTTTTGACTTCTCTTCCACAAACTCCAGAAAATGACTCATGCTTCACAATAATGAACACACATTCCAAAATTGCAATCAAATTTTTAAAAAAATGCGTCTAAAATGTGTCCTAAAAAATGTATTCTGTCCTAATGACATCATGTCCATCTTTTTTTTGTGTTTCAATACAGTACGTAGTGTTTTTACTCACTGTCAGTGAAAAATTTTCTCGCACGAAAAATAGCCCATTATTTCATCGCTAACAATACCTTGTCTTGACTGTGTAGAAAGATCACAACTTCCACACTTCACAAGCCCGTATATATTTTAGTGTTACGTAGTAGTATTCTCCTTTCCTCTCCTCCCTCAAGACAATCAATAGAGAAATTTCATTAACAATTACACGGCGTTTTATAAAAAGAGCCATTAACTCGTCGTCGTCGTCTACCAACTTGTTTTAATTCATCAAAAAACCTTTTCTCTCCCCCACCACGTTGTATGCTACGTCAATTAGCTCATTGTTACAACTATACACACAGTACAGTGTTGAGGATTACGACAAAAAAATGGACAGACAATGTGATTATTGTCCAATGTCCATACACTGGTACGTAGTTACAGTATGGACTGAGTTAAGAGCCAATATTTATGTAAATAAACTGTCGATTATGTTTTTCATGGCTGATTCCTCCAGCAAAGTGGACTGGAAAAGATGATTGGAAATGATGCGACTAAAGATATCAAACATCTTTATCTGCACGTACACACAACACACACGGTCATGATCACGAAATGACGATTAATGGACAGAGGGAGAATGGAGAAACGAGATGGACGTGTCAGAACAATAATAATTATTAACGGCGAGCCGCAAATTTCTTCAAGGCAGACGAGAGAAAGAAAAGGGTAATCCACAGCTGGACATGTTCAAACATGTTGTGCACCTGTTTTTTCCAACTAATACAACTAATACCCTATAGTATGATATAGTATATAAATAGTTCAAAAGAGACTGGACTTTCCATCTCAAAAAGTAAATATGGATAGGGTGTGAGTGAGAGACTGTGAGTGATAAAAATAAACTGTGTTTTGATCATGACTTTGAATTTTTTTTCAAAATCACCTTTTGTCCAGAGCTATTGAGTACTCCTTTGTGCATGTGTGGTGTGTGTGAAGAAGAAAAAGATAAGGAAATATATTAAATAATTGCCTATTACCATCGTCTGTCAAATTTCACGTGTTACATAATCACCACAAATACATTACAAACTCCTGTACTGACCCAATAAGGTTTGTGTTGTCCTCCTCACAATCCTCAATGCAAATCTCTCTCTCATTGTCTATCCGTACAGACTGTGTTCAACGAAGTGTGTGTATGTAATAGTAATTTCACATTGCATGTTCCTTGCAAAAAAATTCTTTCCTATTGATTTACATTGGCATTATCTTTTTTTTTCTTCCTCACATTCGTGGTGTCATGAACAAAGGAAGACGAAATTTTTTCTTCTCTTTCTCTCCCTCCCTGTATTGTATATGCCCACATTACAATTTAGACTGTGCATGGTAGAATTGAAAGAGGATGTCATATATGGTTCGGATAAACTACTAAAGTGTGTGTGTGTGGATAAAAATGGTTATCAAATTATACGTATATTCTCTCCATCAAATCATTTGAAAAGAGATGAAGAAGAGTGTCGCGCCGTATAAGTACGTATCTGTTGTACACTTACTTAAATTTGGTTCTGTTTATCCAGAATCAGCGTGTGGTTTAAGGATCTTCAACACCTTCTGTCTCTGAATACAAAGACAACAAAAATACAAACACAGCAACAGCAAAGGAGACGAAGAATAGTCAGGTTGGATGAGACTTCCGTGTGTGGCTCGACAGGGGGGCAAAATTGGTCAAAATATCAAACATGCAAAATCAAAATCGTATAAATCATATTAAATAACCTTTTGGATTAAACGTTTTTGATTGCCACCCCATTATTGAAAAAAAGAAGCTTCATAGATTATATAAAATTACCACCATCACTATCACTTCTCTTTTTCTTTTAATAATAATTTTCCACACGCAATAATGTGTCAGATGAATTTTTTCCACCCTTTGAAATAGTTCTCTTTTGTGCATCCTATCATTAAATCATATTTCCAGGAGGTTTGGGATTGCCTGTCTGTGAGTGTGATATCCTAAAAAAATTAATTCAGGAAAAAAAACCGACTGACCCAGTCACCCAACTTTTCCCATTTTCTAAGACAAAGTTGTGGTTGTGGTTGGGGAGGAATTGGATTTTTGGTGAGAAAACGCAAAGAAAATCTTAAAGAGAAATTCAAAAATACAGTATATAGATAGGGAGAGGGGTGACATGACAAGGACAAAACAGACGGCAAATAAATTAGTATAAGAAGATATATTATTGATTTGTGTGTGTGTGTATGCGAGTAGTAATTTATAATATTTACCAACTCTGTACGTCACAATATGCAAATTAGTCCGTTTCATAAAAGAATATTTACGAGAGTCAATCTTGACATGCCATCCTCTTGATCCAATATAATCAAAATATGATATTTACATACCTGTGTACTGTGTACATACAGTCACTCATCATCATCATGTACCTAATTGTCTAGATTTGATCAGTCATTCGAGCCGCACTGGCTACAACACACACACGTCAGCTGGAGATCCTTGTGAATACATGCATCTCTCTCTCTGTCTATGGACTTAATATGCAGATGAGAGATTCATCTATTGATAATTTATTAGCCACCCGTCAATCCCTTTTGTTAGGACCAATCTTAATGTGCACATATTTTTTTGCAATTTTTTTCCTCCATGTGTATTTCCAGCATGTAACAGTCAAACAAAATGTGTGTGTTTCAAAAAAATGAATTTGTCTCAATAGGTTCTAAATACTCTTTCACACACACACATACTCATTGATATATATAACCACTGAGCTTCATCCTTATACGTAGCATCAACAATCAAAAGTTAATTGTCAAAAGAACAAAATCAATTGAATGGCAAAAGATAATAATTCATGAGTGAGGATCCAAGTGTGCCTACGATGTATTTATGTTGTATGCAAATTTTTTCTCATCAAAAAAAAATGTTTGTGAATGCAAACATTTTTTTTACAAAACGTATTCACAGTCACTCACACTCTCCAGTCAAATTCACTGACTTGATAAGGAATAAAATACAAAAATCATTTTCCCCTTTTGTTCTGTCTCTTTTTAGATGAAAGTTTGGGACTAAAAACAATTTTTTTTCTCTCGATTGTCTTAAAATGCAGTAAAATTTTTGAGAGAAATAATTTCACCCTGCTGTTTAATTAGTAGCCCCCAGCACAGGCGTTCACCACAAGAGACAGACATTGAATAGACAGGGTCTTAAGGATTTTTCTGCCATGATGGTATCATCCTGTAGAATCCTCAAGACACTCAACTCTGCTCTCCCCTCAATTTTTATTATCGACTTGCTCAAAATATTTCAAGGTAATTTTCCCTGAAATATTGAAGAGCTACTCTTGTTCAAGTCCACGTGGAAAATTTCGTACATTTTCTTTTGGAGAAAAAAAGCGTTCATGTTTTTGGAGAGAGAGAGAGAGAGAGAGAAAACAATTTCCATGCAAATCTGTCGGTAGGCAAGTATTACTTAAAAGGTATGCCAAAAAAACAGAGAGAGAAGTTTATAAAGCCCTGATGGCCTTACTTAATAACTAGAGTAGAGTATATAATAATGGGAGCAAAAACTCAAAACTACTATGTTAATACTGAAGAGAGGTAAGTATGTAGTAGTACACATTGCACATCATACATAAGAAAAAACTGGAGAATTAAGTTCAGGATTTGACAACCAGATTTTCCTGGAGGATGTACATGTACTAAATGAGTAAGAGTAATGTAAGAGAGTAGATTTGAATCTGTATTACATAATTAGGTACTTTTCTCCCTGATCAGCCACATGACAATGGATCGAGGAAAAAAATCGTTAAAAAAAGATGATCCAGAACATTTGCACAGCCCATTCTAGTAGCAGGGGGAAAATAAACAATTTTTTATTATTTCCAGAAGCTGGAGAAGTTGGTGAAGTTGACTGAGGAATGTAAATATACGTGCATCGTTTGTGTACAATGTCACTTGTCAACATGTTAATAATGGAAGGCTTGCTGAGAGTGAAGGTGTACATAATAGAGGTAATATAACATGTTCCTTCTCTTTCCTCCATGACTACAATGAATGCTAGGAATGGATTATGTAATACGTTATTCATTTACCTACACAAACATTTCCAGCGGTTCATCTTGTCTTCTAAAGAGGTGGAAAAACTGGAATCATCATGTTATCACACATGTTTACTAAATTATAGGCCAAATCTTGTGAATGACTTACGATTTATTACTACAAGAATATTCTGGACCAAAAATTTTGCAAAAAGGTTTCACGACGATAACCTAATGCACCGTCAAAAAATGAGTAATAAATATTTTGTAAATTCATAAAGAGATTGGATTGCGAGGAAGGAAAATGGGAATCAAGATGATGTTGTCTAAAAATTTTTGCACCAATCCACCACTTTCTGCACTATGTTAATAATTTATTGATGTTGTACCCATGACGTGTGGCTAGGCTAATTGCACCATTTTGAGGATTTTCTTCTTCTTCTCTACGCATTTGAACACACGTGTGTCAGTACGCAATGAGGAAAAACTGGGTTTTTACACACACACACACACAAAGATACAAGTACTGCTTCATGAAAATCTTCCCTATTTTGTACTACAAGGTGGATTTTTCCTGATTGCTCCTCAGATTATTTTAGTGGTGTTGTAAAATCTCTAACAATTAGGTGTGAGCATCATTAGGAGGATTGTTTGTGTGTGTGGAAATAAGGATCCTGTTTCCAACTTGAATGAACCATACCTCCATTTTTTACTTTGCAAAATTTCATGAAACAACAGATTTGCTAGTGACTGAGCTGTATTACTACATTACTGTGTGTGTGGACTTAATTCTAATTATATCCATGGAGAAGTTAATTGGAACTCATTGGAAAATAATTGAGTGAGGAGGAGAAACATGAGAGCAAAACAGCAAGTGAACAGCATGGAGGATATGCTGACGATGAGAGATATTTAAAACTGTTCCAAATGTGAGTTGAGCTCAAGACATGACTAACAAAAAAAAGGATGAAATCGGTCTTATTTACCTAGCCTAATTTTTATGTCCTGAAGCTAGGGCGTGGATATTTTCACTCTCTCTCTCTCTCTCTTCATTTTGCACTGTTTGAATAAATGCCCTTGACTAATTCCGAAAAAGTTCACTGTCATGGTCGTTCCACTATACAGTACACACATACACACAGTGTATTGTATACCATCAGACACACACTCACTCTCTCTCACTCTCATTTCACTCCCTTTACACACTCTTCATAATTCTTTAGATTGAGAAAATTTAGGATTTGTGGCTGACGTGGTTTTCATGTAGGTTCACATAATTTTTCAAAATTAGCATATTATTGGCAGAGCCATAGTCTTAAGCCTCTCAACTTGACCCTTTTTGTGCATACGTAACTTAATACTTGCACTGTGTGTGCCTACACTCATGAGTGGTTATAATAACTAGGAGGGGAAATTCATTGTTTTTCCTCTCTTGATATTATATCATCACAATAATAGGATAGGATGTGCTCAGGATTTTACTACTAATATATCCATTTGACTGTATATGGCATAAGCGTTATTTATAAAATAATATACTTTAGACAAAAAGCCAAACTGTCGGATTTTTTGTTCCTTAAATTTTCCATTAATTTTTTTCTTCTCCCAGAGAACATTCACAAGTGAGTACAATTATTATTGTTCACACACACACACACACACAAACACACACACACAAGATTAGTCCATTGTCTTACTGTCCATGGATTCATGTTGTGTGTATTTCTCTTGTCCAGATTTTGAATTTTACCTTCTCCATATAATCCACTCCTTACTTACTTATAAGTTATACCTGTATTGTACATGTACTTTCCACATCCTTCTTTTCTTTTACTACGCTTTGAACTCACAATGAAAGGTTAACCAAATATAATGCTTGTGACGACTCATGAGGATAATTGTCAGAACGGAGTATCAAAAAAAGGGAGTTTTTTTTGAAAAAAAAGTCATGGCGAATTATTTTTTAGAATAATAATCAATTTTGAAATTGTGAGGCAATTAATAAGAATTGAGGTAGAGTGTACTTACATTATAAGCACACACACATGGTGTGCGTGTGTTTGTGTGTATGTGGACATATTAATTATGATTATGTTTATGTTGAATGAAGAATAAAATTTTTGTCATCATATTTTGAAATTAAGGAGGAGGGGAGAGGAAAACTCGTATAATTTTACGAGAGGTTGTAAAATTCAAACAAACTTGGATCGAAGGGATAAGATGATGAGGAGTGAGTATTGGTTGAAGGTGGAGTCGAAATATGTTTTGATTTCCCTGTACAAAAATATATAAACTAACTTTATGATTTGTACAGATTCTAAAAAATGAGGATTTCATGTTGGGCCATATGATAATGGTAGGCATATCTGTATGCACAACAGCAACAACAACAGCAATAATTGTAGGCTACCACTGTCTGCACTCCTGGAATGTCTAAAATGATCACTGTATTTAAAAAATCACACACACATCCACATCCACCCATTTCATTGGATCAACTAGGTGAGTTGTGTAATGAATGGATGTGAAAATCAAAAGAGACATATATAGAGATGTATCATCTTCTTATCTATTCATCTCTCACTCACTCACATACATGTATGCTCTGGAATATTGGAAGGAGGATTGTATGAATATTGTGAGACTGGACGGCCTTTTCATCCAAGAAAAATAAAAATAAGGACAGGGAGAGGAGGAGGATGATTGAATGAAAAAATTGCAGAGCCTTAAGACAAAAAAACAAAGATTCATCTTCTTCAGATCTGGTTGTTGTGGGTACCTGTGTGTGTGTGTGCTCCTATTCTGACGTGTTCAAGCCTAAAAGTAGAGGTGATATGAGATGATATAACATGAATTCAAAACACTGTTCAATTTATTTTGTAAATTGGCAAGTCCAAAATATGTACTTGAGTGTTTTACTCACACGTGCATATCACAAAGATATATTACTTATATACATTAAAATTAGCCAGACTAGGACTTTATTTCTTTTGCTGATGATGGGATTGACGTGAAGGTGGGGAAGAGAGAGAGAGAGAGAGAGAGATCTTTATATGTATGCGTATTTTGGAAAAGAATAATGGGAACGTTTGTCGGGCAAAAAAGTGTTAGTTTGGAATCGGAAGACCAAGGTCGTTTCATTCCGTGATCCTCTTCGTCTTGGTCTTGCCTCTCTCTCTCTACCTCTCTTTGTATCTCATCCCTGATGATGAGGGATG